>JAHHZJ010000114.1:0-82096 GCA_021437245.1 Aegilops speltoides
AATATTTCGCGGAGGTAAAGAAGAAAAGCGAAGCGGACCATGAGGCGAGATATATGCGAGAAGATCCATGGGATTAAAACAAGAAAGTACAGCGGATGCGCAGGAGTCACTATTAGTACAGAACAGATTCACAGCGTGGTTCAAAGTTAAAAGGATAAACAGGAGCGTACGAAGAACACGGTATGAAGCTGGAACCCTAAAAACAGATCTAAGTACAGAACAGATTTAAGAAGGGGAAGAAGCTTACCGGGAATGGAGAAGATGCGGAAAGAGGCGCGGTGTTACGAATACGTTCGAGTTGATGCAGCGCCTAGGGCGAAGAGGTCGATGACAATGGCGGAGCTCCAAGAGCAGCGGCGCGAGGAAGGCGAAGAAGAGGAAGCGAAGGAGGAAAGAAATGACCCTCGGTCCTATTTATAAAGCGACAAAGCTAGGTCAGCGCGTGGATCCAGGACTGCTATTAAAGAAGGCGTTACAAAGGATCAAATTTCAGGATGACGTCATGCGGTTTACGATAACGAAGCAACGACGTCATGCGGTTCTGATGACGAAGCAGCGATGACATGGCGATTTACCAAACAAAAGAAGATGTCCAAGATACAAGCTTTGTGAAGGATTGACATGAACCAGTTCAAATCAATCTGGGGCCTAATGTTGGGGATATTACCACTAGGTGTAAACCGGCCAGCTTGGGCCGGATTAACTCCGTTAGTGGTATAAGCAAAGAAAGGCCCAAGGCCTATAGTCGGTTTAGAGCTTATAGTCGTAAACCGGTCTGATGTATAACTTGTATTGTAAGTTAGGAATAGAGATACCAACCAGGATCGACTATGAACGGTTGGGACTCTATGAACCGACGGGCGTCACTCGTGTATATAAGGGGACGACCCGGCGACGGTTCAAGGACAGACAACCACAACTCGAGCCTAGGCGAAGGTTGTTTGCTCCCTAGCCATCGAGACTACATCAATTCCATCACAACTAGACGTAGGCTTTTACCTTCATCGAAGGGGCCGAACTAGTATAAAACCCTTGTGTCTTTGTGTCCGCTTTAACCCCTGCAAGTAAACCCGTAGCGATGGCTCCACGACTAAGTCCTTACGCTAGGACATCTGCCGTGACAAATCCACGACACCCTCCTTCCCCGTCAACTTAGTAGGCCCACAAGTCAGCGTGCCACTATACTGGGTCCCAGCTAACAGGGGGAGTATTCATTTTTTTTGTGCGTAATAAGGAGGCACTTCCTTGCGTGCGAAGATATAGCTGGTAGGTCCGAGCTGTCGGCGGTGATAACGTTTTTTCGCAAAATCTGAGGCCCTTCGGTGGGTCCCTCTTTGTCGTGGACGAATCATTATTTTGCGGCGTAATAAGGAGGCATTTCCTTGTGTGCGGCCGTGGACCCGGTATCGGCCTCTCCACGTCTGATCCACTTTAGATGCATGTCGGTCGTTGACCATGTTGACCAGGCCGTGCCGAGAGCACCAGGGCGGTGGACGACGGCGAGGCCTAGGAAGGGAACGACACGGAGGTAGGGAAGACTCAACAGTTGTTTCCCACGAAGAGGGGAGTACGAGTGAACAAGGGTTTACTGGTTCGTCTGCCGTCGCCGGAGAATAACAGCAGGTGTGGGTGAATAGAGGGATGGCTAGGCCAGCGATGGGAGTATGGTGGGGCGGTGAGGCCTGCGCGACAGCACAACCGGCCACGGGGAGGAGGGAGCAGGCAGTCCCGCCGGCGCTTGTTTGAGCGGCTGGAGCAGGAAGAGCAGAGATTGAAGAAGCACGACGGCCGTTGGATAGACATCCAACCGTCATTGCTTGTGCATCAACCTTTTTTTTAGGGAAGCCTCAAATCTGTGGAAAACAGCATACAACCCATTTGCCATTATTTCTAATAATTTACAGCCCATTTGCTAATTCTTAAGGTTTTTTTTGGAGCCCATATTATTTTTGTTAGCATTACAGCCCATATTTTGGCCACGGTTAAAAAATTATACAAATTTTTGCATATTTCGGTGCGGTCCGAACTGTTTTTAATCCCGAAATTTCGACTCACATTCAAACTAATTTTAAAAATAAATGTATATCAATATAAAATCCAACAAATTCTCCACGCATAAAAATTAATGTAATTTAAAATCTTGAAATGAAAAAAATATATTTGAAACTAATTGCCGGTTTGATGTGTTTTAAAAATGTACAACCCATTTCTCATTACTGATGGGCCATTTTCTCGGCCAGCCGAATGAAAAGCTCTCCTCGTCTTGAAAGATTTGCAGCCCAATAGGCCTGACAAAGCGACTTAATTGGCAAATCACAAAAAAACTGGGATGTGGCCGTGGACCCAGCTGTCAGCCTCTCCATGTACAGTACTCTTCCGATGGAAGTCGTTCCTTGACACGTTGACCACGCCGCGCGGAGCACCATGGTGGTGGACGAGGACGAGGCCTAGGAAGGGGACGACATGGAGCCGGGGAAGACGCAGCAGTGGAAGCCGGTAGAGAGGAGTACGAGGTTCTTGGTTGGCTGCGGTGTGAGGCTGCCATCGCCGCAGTCTGGCCAGCGTGGCAATAGTAAGGCGATGAGGCCTCTCTGATGCACAACCGGCCACAGTGAAGCAGGAGCATCTTGACACGATCGGCGCTGCTTTCGGCGGCTGGAGCAAGAAGACTAGAGGTTGAAGAAGCACTACGGCCGTGATGGACATCGTACGGTCACTGGAGCTAGAATCGTTCATATTGACTAAGTTGACATAGCCTTTCGGCCCCGTCAACTTAGTAGGCCCACAAGACAGCCTCCCACCAAGGTGGGTCCCAGCTAGCCGGGGGAGTATTCATTTTTTTGTGCGTAATAAGGAGGCACTTTCGGTGGGTCCGAGCTGACAGCAGGAGGAACGTTTTTTTCGCAAAATACGATGGCCCGTCCGGTGGGTCCCAGCAGTCAGGGGGAAACGATTTATTTCACAAAATACTGGTGGCCCGTCCGGTGGGTCCCGGCTGTCAGGTGGAGGAATAATTATTTTCCGCGTAATAAGGAGGCACTTCCTTGCGGTTGCCGTGGACCCAGCTGTCAGCCTCTCCATGTACAGTACTCTTCCGATGGAAGTCGGTCATTGACCACATTGACCACGCCGCGCCGAGAGCACCACGGCGGTGGATGACGGCGAGACCTAGGAAGGGGACGACGTGGAGTCGGGCCACGGGAGGCAGGAGCAGGCGGTAGCACAGCTGGCCACGGGAAGCAGGAGCAGGCGGCACGACCGGCGCTGCTTTGGGCGGCTGGAGCAAGAAGACCAGAGGTTGAAGAAGCCGTATGGCCGTTGGATGGACATCATACGGTCATTGGATTATTGACTAAGTTGACAAAGCCCTCCGTCCCCGTCAACTTAGTAGGCCCACAAGTCTGCCCAACAATATGGTGTGTCCCAGCTAGCAGGGGGTATTCATTTTTTTGGGCGTAATAAGGAGGCACTTCCTTGCGTGCAAAGATATAGCTAGTGGGTCCGACCTTTCAGCGGGGGGAACGTTTTTTTCATGAAATACAGAGGCCCTTCCCGTGGGTCCTAGCTGTCAGGTGGAGAAATTATTATTTTGGACGTAATAAGGAGGCATTTCCTTACGTGCAGCCGTGGACCCAACTGTTAGCCTCTCCACGTACAGTCCACTTCCGATGGACATCATTCATTGACCACGTTGACCAGGTCGCGCCGAGAGCACCAGGGCGGTGGACGACGGCGAGGCCTAGGAAGGGAATGACACGGAGCCAGGGAATACTCGGCAATTGTTTCCCACACGGAGGAGTACGAGGGTTTACTGGTTCGTCTGCCATCAACGGAGAATAACAACATGTGTGGTTGAGTAGAGGGATGGCTAGGCCAGCGATGGGAGTACGGTGGGGCCGTGAGGCCTGCATGGCAGCATAGCCGGCCGCGGGAGGAGGGAGCAGGCAGTCCCGCTGGCGCTTGTTTGAGCGGCTGGAGCATGAAGAGCAAAGATCGAAGAAGCACGAGAGCCGTGTGATGGATATCCAACAGTCATTGCTCTCGTGTTTTAACTAAGTTAACAGGGTGTTGCGTGTGCGTCAACCTTTTTTTATGAAAGCATACGCGTCAACCTGTAGTAGGTGCACAAGTCAGCCTCAAATCTATGGAAAACAGCATACAACCCATCTGCCATTATTTCTAATAATGTACAGCCCATTTGCTAATTCTTAAGATTTTTTTGGAGCCCATCTTATTTTTGTTAGCATTACACCCCATATTGTGGCCACGGTTAAAAAGTATACGAAATTTTGCATATTTCGGTGCGGTCAACTGTTTTTAATCCAGAAATATCGATTCACATTCAAACTATTTTGAAAAACAATTTATATAAATATAAAATCAAAATAATTGTCCACGCATAAAAATCAATGGAATTGAAGATCTTGTAATTAAAAAAATGAAACTAATTCCCGGTTTGATGTATTTTAAAAATGTACAGGCCATTTCTGGGCAAACCGAATGAAACTCTCCTTGTCTTGAAACATTTGCAGCCCAGCAGGGCCGATAAAGCAAGTAGGCCTTGTTTGGGTATTTCTTTTAAAAAAATAGAACTGGGCTAGCCATTTTCAGCAAGAAAAAAACACAACTGGGCTCATGATGTGGTAAACATAAATAAAACCTTGGCTAGACGGGCAACAGCCCCCGCACAGCCCCGCTAAAACTAGTGTAAATAACAACTGCTTATTCCTCATTGTCTCAAAAAAAACTGCTTGTTCCTCAAAAAAAATGCGCGACTTGCTGGGTCCCTGGTGTCAGCCGCTCGTAGTGTAATTCTCTCGTTTATTGACTACATTGACGATGGCGTGAGCCCCAGATGTCCAACCATTAGGAGGAACCATATTTTTGGGCTTGTACTATAGAGGCACTTGCTTGCGTACTGCCATGACGCTGGTGGGTCCCTACTGTCATCCTCTCCATGTACAGTCATCTCCTTGTTCCTCTCGGTTGTTGACGATGTTGACAATGCAAGAGGGCGGCACACCGCGCACAGCGAGCGAACCAAGGCCACAAGGCAGAGGACGACGGCGAGGCCTCGGACGGAACGAACAGGAACCGTTGAAGATGCACCGGTCCAGTCGCAGGCGGAGGGGAGTACAAGGGTTGACTGGTGGGGGTGGTGGGGGCTAGTCACTTGGCTTCTGTAATGCATAGTGAGCTCAAGCAGCCGGCGTGAGTTATGTTATTTCCCTTGGTTGTGATTTGTTACAATATTTCACTCTAAATTAAACGAATGGCAAGCCATTTGCCTTGTTTCAAAGAAAATATGACAATCACAGCCAAGTTGAAAAGGGCAGGAACATCTAACTCCATCTTACAAACTATACAAAAGCAAGAGGGTTTATTGTTCATCAGGTTTACAAAAAAACCAGATTGAAAAGGGCAACAACATCTAACTCTAGCACTATTATCGGCAGTCACAGTCAAATGGATCGGTCAGGTCCATAGAATGAACATCCTGGATCATAAAATTTACCGGATTATGACCACAATATGTTGTAAATAGAAGCCCGGCACGTTCAGAAGCTCTTTTGCCCACCTGAAACACCTTTTTTTGCTCTTCGACATACTCATCCGTCAAACCATGCTGCTGATAAACTTAAGCCTGATGGACAATAGTAACCTCGCATTTAGCAGGAAGAATGTGACAAATCTTGTGTTTGCACGGTTGGCTACATATCGTTCTAGCGTTATTGTCTTCAATCGAATCTCATGAGAAGTGAGAAAATCCCGATGCTTACGAATCCACCAATTGGTTATAACTTTGTTATCCCGTCCTGTTGCCTAAATAGACATGAAAATTGAAAATAGTTAAGGTCTAAAAGAAGACTGTCGAAAGAGCAACAGCTGAACCGTTAATTCTAGTACACTATATACGGGCTTACAATGTGTGTGAAATTATCACCTTTATATACAACTTCTCCAGACATGGAAAGCATTGCAGCAAGCCAATAATCTTGTTCAGATCAAAACTATTCATTTGGATATATAAGATCTTGACAGAATCCAGCACCATTGATAGGCCATCCATGGAGAAACTCTTCATTGAGCATAGAACATAATATTAGTACAAAATGTGTACTCCAAGATGATATATAAATTATGCGCAGAAATTTAAAACGTAGCATATGGTTACAAGTGTAGATGATAATATAAAGTACCTGAAGAACTGTGGATCCAAACACCATATTGAAATGAGCACAGAGATCATGTATTACACCCAAGGTCTCCAGTTTAGGCGCAAAGAGGACAGTTATTTGCAACGGTGAATAACTAGAATCAAGGATCAACCTTTGAAGTGAAGGGGCATCTTGGATGATGAGCTGCCTTCCGTCAAAAGAAATTCCAATTCTTACAAGGTTAGGCGACTTTATTTGGAGACAACCGATTCTAACTGTGAAAACAAGCACCAAGCACTCCAGCGCAGGGCAACTGGAGTGGATGATGCTTTGCAATGAGGCCTCCGATATACAAACCCGCACAAGTGAAAGTTTCTTGAGAAATGGGAGTCGAAGGTTTAGTACCAGATTGTCTGGAAGTTAGCACGGTGCAAAGGTGGCGGTGTGGAGAGAGGAGGAAAACCGCGAGATGGACATCGGTGCCGAGGGCACAAGTTCATGGCGTTCTGTATGTGGTATGTGATTTCCAGGGGAATAGTAGAACTCAAGCAGCTGTAGTTCTGTGAATTCAGGGGATATTAGCCAGGCGTCCACCGTGCAGGGCATGGTATGCTTGCTCAGGTAACATGACGGGATGGAGAGGCTTTGAGCGAGACCTGGTGGGAGAGATGATGGCTCTGGGATTTCAAAATCATTGAAGAGAGATAGGCGGTGACGGTCGAGATTAAGGGCACGGGCGCCATAGAGGTGCCACCAAATTGAGAGGACTTGGGTGCGGCAGCAATCCTCGGTGGGGAGAAGCGAAATGATCTCCCCAGGGCGGCGTCCGGAGATCGTGATGCTGGTCCACCGAGATTCTACAGTTCTGGGATCCGGTGGGGCGGGTCACCACTTCTCCCATGCTGCGGATCACGAGATCTACAGGCGCGCCGCCGCTGGTGGGAGCCTCATCTTCTTGGCGCTGGGGTCAGCCGACTCCATTTTCCTCGAGGCGTCGCGTCGCTCACTTAATTTGAGCAGAGTAACTAATGACGAGCCTAGTTGTAAAGCGAGCGAAGAAGGGAGCTGGGGTTTTCTGAGGGAGTGAGGAAGAAGGCGAGCTGGGGTTTTCTGTAGGAGTGAGGTGAGGAATTTGGGGGTACGAGTGGAGCGAGCTGACGTGAGGTGGGTGGGAGCGAGGAGGAAGAAGAGCACGCATGTTTTTTTTGTGGGGGAGGGGGGGCGGTGTGCTGGGTGTGGGTAGCGTCTTTTGAATTGATTTTACTATTTACTAGTGTGGATTGGCTGTTTTGTCTTTAGCCCAGAGAAACAATTACTACTAGTACAGTGGAGACACTCTACAGCTACCCAGAAAAACAATTACTACTAGTACAATGGAGACACTCTACCGCTTCTGGCTCCTCCTAGGTCATTGAAACGTCTCCCTCTACTAAATGCCGTTATACTTTTGTTCACCGACATACGGGCCATGCAGCGCATGGTCCCAAATGCCATCCACCAAATTAGCAGGCAGTATGCAGGCGGAGAGTCACCCAGGTCATAGCGCGGCAGTAACGAGCCATCGTATCACAAAACCCCACCTCCCCGCAGTCTAAGTTTGACGGACGAAGCAACCATCATTTCACTCCTCGCTGAATCCCCTTCTCCCTCACCGTCTTCAAGAAAGGCAACACTCGCATCTGCCACTGTTCTTCTCTACCAACGAAGGGAAGGTAAGCGGATCCGTGATGTTGGTATATTTTCGTTCAGAGAAAAAAAGAACTTTTGCAAAGCAGTAACCGACCCTCACTCTCTTTTTTGTTTCATTGTCATTGCGATTGTGTTTTCCTTTCAGTGGTCTCCTAGTATTCGTCAATTTCATGATGGACCAAGGAGAACCAGGCAAAGATCTGCCGATATTGGAGCAGACGCGGGAGACTGATCCCCACGAGACAGAGAGCTCCAAGAAGATGGAGGCAACCACCGAGCCGACCCCAGATACGCTCACGACCACTACTGAGATGGTCAACGCCCCATTTGATGTTACAGCCCCCGTGGCACTGCAGGATCAGTTTCCCCCCTTCGAGGATGTGTCCCCCCCCCCCCGCTGAGCTGCACAAGGTGATTTCCTTCTTTACCGATCTCGATTGTGGTTTTTCATCTAAGTATGTGGTGATTTTTTTAGAAAAGGAAGTATGTGGTGATTAATAATGCAAAAATTTATTAGCTTTGATGACATGCTATACATAGTGGTTTAAATAACTTGTGGTTCTTATACTGAAAAGTAATTCAGAATTTGTTTCTGTCTCAATTAGAGCCCTGATGCAGACAAGGATTGTGTGGTTGTGCATGTCACTCGCTATGAGGCGGACGACCTGAATATACGCACTGGGAAAACAAAGTTCTTAGGCTGTTGGATCATGGAAGCCATTTGCGGTTATACTAATGAAGAGTTGTATTCCAGCCTCACTGTTGTCAGGCGTGTTGTCCAGGGTGTACTGAAGCACAAGAAGTTCAAAGCTACTCCTTCGTTTGTGAGGCATACTTTTCTTGAGCTTACGCAGGAAGATGACGTGGCATGCCTCCACAAACAAGTTTATCAGTTGCAAGGCCACAAGGTTGTCTTCATGAAGGTTCACAGGATTGAGCTGCTGCGGGATGTCCTCGATGATGTTCATGGCAAGGTCCGTCTTGTGTCCAGCCCAAATTAGATCGAGGCATGAAATAGTTGCCCCAGCTAGTGTTTAATAGTAGTTTGGATTGTGTCTAATTATTCGAACCTTGCCTGTTATCGACCCCTCTGGGGCTAGTGCTCTGTTTGAATCCGTCTATGGGAACTGCTGCTACTTTTGTGTGCCCGTGAATCATGTGAGAACCATCGTAATTGTTGCTGAAATAGATGCGTCCTCACTAGTTTTTTCATGAATATGGCATGGTAAGACATAAGTTGTCACGGTTTATCATACGAGCAGTGTGTGTTTTGATGAAATAGAGCACTCGTTCGAGAACCGTATACCAAGTATACATAAGTACTTGTAAACACTGTTGGTGCTACCCCACTTGTAAGCAGTTGTGCAAAACACGGCACATTGGCTCAGCTCGCTTCAACACTAGGCTATCGACCAGCTAACAATCAACAATCTATTGTCTGACATATAAGCAACTACTATGTATCTTGTTACAGTGGTTCATGCAGTTAATTGAGGCCACAATGTAATAAATTCCAAACGTTCACACGCTAGTCCAGCGCTCATGTGGAACACTCACAATTAAACTCGTGTTCATAAAAATGAAAAGCATAAGTTAAGCAATTTTATACATCTCAATGATTCATAGAACATAACAAACATATAGTAGTTCACAACAAAAGACAAAGTTGTGAGAAGGTTTACAAATCAGGAAAAAACAAGCAAGGCTTCTCTGAGCAAAGGGCCTCCCGGCAGGCTTAA
The DNA here is from genome assembly GCA_021437245.1 of Aegilops speltoides. NCBI lineage: Eukaryota > Viridiplantae > Streptophyta > Magnoliopsida > Poales > Poaceae > Aegilops > Aegilops speltoides. The sequence continues at coordinate 9,587 of JAHHZJ010000114.1, forward strand.
ATTTCCTGGAGTTCACTCTGGTTTTTTCTTGTTGCCACCATCCAGGGTTAGGTTCTCTCATTCCAGAATAACCAATTATAATTGTGATCTCAGCTGGAATGCTGAACTGAACCATGCAGTGTACTGACCAGCTGAAATGCTTGTGCATTCCACTAAATTTAAGCACCGCTATTTGCAGAAATAAGCAGACCACAATGCCTCTTGTCTGCGCACCTGTCCAAAAAACCGTCGTGCAGCCGTGCCAGCTAGTCCTCGGTCCATGGATGAACTGGTAGAAAGTGCATTCCGGACTAGGATGCAGTTGTTTTCGCTCGTCCCTGCACTGCAATCAGGAAGTAAAACATACGAATCAGCTTCTTTTAGATTGCATTGGTCATTCTACCTTAGTTACTACCAATGTAGGGATACCTTGAAGATGGGAGGTTAGACGATGGCAACGAGGGATAGGCATCTCATTTTGCACAGTTGTACTAAAACAGAGGTGTGTGCTTTTGATTGCGCGGATAGAAATGATATGGAGATAGACATCCCGAAACGATATGGAGACAGACATCCCTATTTGCGCAAATACGAAATACGGTTATTTAAACAGTGACACATATTACTACTTTCCCCCGTTTCCTCTTAGAACCAAGTCCTAGATTCATGCTACAGCTTTCCCACTTTCTTCCCTGTTTGAACCAATGCTTTGAGTTCACTGTATGAACTAGCTTTACTTCTAATAATAGTAGAAGTCTAGGTGGCTTTGTAACAGCGGACGGAAGTAGAAAAGGATCCACACGAAGGGGGAAGAGCTGGGGCAGTAGAGCAAGGCAGGTTTCGAAGGAATATATACCTGAGGGTCGTCGGCATGTGGCAAAGACGGCGTCGGGAGGCCGCATATTGGCCACAATACCGCAGGGAGGAAGAAGGGGTCGGAGGCCCTCCCGAGCCAGCGCTCTCTCGGAGAGAACGGCACGACCGCCGATCGGGACGCGTGGGCAGCCGTTGGTCTCCTCCCTCACCGCCGATGATAGCATGAATGATGCACCTTTTGTTGAAGAACGTAGTAATTTCAAAAAATTTCCTACGCACACGCAAGATCATGGTGATGCATAGCAACGAGAGGGGAGAGTGTTGTCCACGTACCCTCGTGAGACCTGAAGCGAAGCGATCTGGCGTAGAGGAAGTAGTCGACGTTCTCCTCGCGATCCGACCGATCCCGCGCCGTTACTCCGGCGCCCCGAGTTCTTGACACACGTACAGCTCGATGGCGTCCCTCGAACTCCGATCCAGCCGAGTGTCGAGGAGAGTTCCGTCAAGACGACGGCGTGGTGACGATCTTGATGTTCTATCGGCGTGAGAGCCGCTAAGCTTCAGCGACGATATGACCGAGGTGGAATATGGTGGAGGGGCACCGCACACGGCTAAGGAACGATCCGTAGATCAAACTTGTGTGTTCTAGGGTGCCCCCTGCCCCGTATATAAAGGAGCAAGGGGGTGCGGCGGCCCAGAGGAGGCGCGCTGGAGGAGTCCTACTCCCAGGGAGTAGGACTCCCCCCTTCCTAGTTGGAGTAGGATTGGGGGAGGGAAGAAGGAAGGCGCCGCCCCCTCCTGTCCTATTCGGACTAGGGGGGGGGCTGCCTGCCCCTGGCCGGCCCCTCCTCTTCTCCCTCGAGGCCCACTAAGGCCCAATAGCCTCCGGGAGGTTCAGTAACCCCGGTTTTCGATAAAATCCCGATTTCACCGGAACCATTCGAACTCAAATATAGGCTTCCAATATATCAATCTTTATGTCTCGACCATTTCGAGACTCCTCGTCATGTCCGTGATCACATCCGGGACTCCAAACTTCTTGGTACATCAAAATACATAAACTCATAATATAGTCGTCATCGAAACCTTAAGCGTGCGGACCCTACGGTTCGAGAACAATGTAGACATGACCGAGACACGTCTCGGTCAATAACCAACAGCGGGACCTGGATGCCCATATTGGTTCCTACATATTCTCGAAGATCTTTATCGGTCGGACCGCATAACAACATCGTTTTTCCCTTTGTCATCGGTATGTTACTTGCGAGATTCGATCGTCGGTATCAATACCTAGTTCAATCTCGTTACGGCAAGTCTCTTTACTCGTTCCGTAATACATCATCTCACAGCTAACTCATTAGCTGTAATGCTTGCAAGGCTTGAGTGATGTGTATTACCGAGAGGGCCAGAGATACCTCTCCGACAATCGGAGTGACAAAACCTAATCTCAAATCGCCAACCCAACATCCGCCTTTGGAGACACTCAGTAGTACTCCTTTATAATCACCCGATTACGTTGTGACGTTTGGTAGCACCAAAGTGTTCCTCCCGTAAGCGGAGTTGCATAATCTCATAGTTACAGGAACATGTATATGTCATGGATAAAAGCAGTAGCAACATACTAAACGATCGTGTGCTAAGCTAATGGAATGGGTCATGTCAATCAGATCATTCTACTAATGATGTGACCTTGTGAATCAAATAACAACTCTTTGTTCATGGTTAGGAAACATAACCATCTTTGATTAACAAGCTAGTCTAGTAGAGGCATACTAGTGACATATTGTTTGTCTATGCATTCACACATGTATCATGTTTCCGGTTAATACAATTCTAGCATGAATGATAAACATTTATCATGAAATAAGGAAATAAATAATAACTTTATTATTGCCTCTAGGGCATATTTCCTTGATCTCCCACTTGCACTAGAGTCAATAATCTAGATTACATAGTAATGATTCTAACACCCATGGAGTCTTGGTGTTGATCATGTTTTGCTCGTGGAAGAGGCTTAGTCAACGGTTCGCTACATTCAGATCCGTATGTATCTTGCAAATCTCTATGTCTCCCACGGACTAAGTCGGGATGGAATTGAAGCGTCTCTTGATGTGCTTGGTCCTCTTGTGAAATCTGGATTCCTTCGCTAAGGCAATTGCTCGAGATTGTCACGAAGATTTTCATTGGACCCGATGCACTAGGTATGACACCTAGATCGGATATGAACTCCTTCATCGAGACTCCTTCATTAGCTGCTTCGAAGCTGCTATGTACTCCGCTTCACATGTAGATCCCGCCACGACGCTTTGTTTAGAACTGCACCAACCGACAGCTCCTCCGTTTAGTGTAAATCGTATCCGGTCTGCGGTTTAGAATCGTCCGGATCGGTGTCAAAGCTTGCATCAACGTAACTGTTCACGATGAGCTCTTTGTCACCTCCATATCTGAAACATATCCTTAGTCCTTTTCGGTATTCGGGATGTTCTTGACCGCTGTCGATGATCCACTCTGGATTACTTTCGTACCTCCTGCTAGGCTTATAGCAAGGCACACATCAGTCAGTACACAGCATTGCATACATGATAGAGCCTATGGCTGAAGCATAGGAACATCTTTCATTTTCTCTCTATCTTCTGCGGTGGTCGGGCATTGAGTCTTACTCAACTTCACACCTTGTAACACGTGCAAGAACCCTTTCTTTGCTTGATCCATTTTGAACTTCTTCAAAAAAAATTCAAGGTATGTGCTTTGTGAAAGTCAATTAAGCGTCTTGATCTATCTCTATAGATCTTAATGCCCAATATGTAAGCAGCTTCACCGAGGTCTTTCATTGAAAAACTCTTATTCAAGTATCCCTTTATGCTATCCAGAAATTCTATATCATTTCCGATCAATAATATGTCATCTACATATAATATCGAAATGCTACTGAGCTCCCACTCACTTTCTTGTAAATCTGAGGCTTCTCCAAAAGTCTCAGTATGAACCCAAATGCTTTGATCACACTATCAAAGCGTTTATTCCAACTCGAGATGCTTGCACTAGTCCATAGATGGATCATTGGAGCTTGCATACTTTGTTAGCTCCTTTGGATCGATAAAACCTTCGGTTGCATCATATACAACTCTTCTTCCGTAAATCCATTCAGAATGCAGTCTTTACATCCATTTGCCAAATTTCATAATCATAAAATGCGGCAATTGCTAACATGATTCGGACAGACTTAAGCATCGCCACGGGTGAGAAGGTCTCATCGTAGTCAACCCCTTGAACTTGTCGAAAACCCTTTGCGACAAGTCGAGCTTTGTAGAACGATAACATTACCGTCGGCGTCGGTCTTCTTCTTGAAGATCCACTTGTTTTATATTGCTTGCCTACCCTCGGGCAAGTCAATCAAAGTCCATACTTTGTTTTCATACATGGATCCCATCTCAGATTTCATGGCCTCAAGCCATTTTGCGGAATCTGGGCTCACCATCGCTTCTTCATAGTTCGTAGGTTCATCATGATCTAGTAGCATGATTTCCAGAACAGGATTACCGTACCACTCTGGTGCGGATCTTACTCTGGTTGATCTACGAGGTTCTGCAGCAACTTGATCTGAAGTTTCATGATCAACATCATCAACTTCCTCACTACTTGGTGTAGATGTCTCAGAAACCGGTTTCTGCGGCAAACTACCTTCAAGTAAGGGAGAAGGTACAATTACCTCATCAAGTTCTACTTTCCTCCCACTCACTTCTTTCGAGAGAAACTCCTTCTCTAGAAAGGATCCATTCTTAGCAACCAATGTCTTGCCTTCGGATCTGTGATAGAAGGTGTACCCAACTGTCTCCTTTGGGTATCCTATGAAGACACATTTCTCCGATTTGGGTTCGAGCTTATCAGGTTGAAGCTTTTTCACATAAGCATCGCATCCCCAAACTTTAAGAAACGACAACTTTGGTTTCTTGCTAAACCATAGTTCATAAGGTGTCGTCTCAGCGGATTTTGACGGTGTTCTATTCGGTGTGAATGCGGCCGTCTCTAGAGCATAACCCCAAAGCGATAGCGGTAAATCTGAAGAGACATCATAGATCGCACCATATCTAGTAAAGTGCGATTCTGACGTTCGGACACACCATTACTGTTGTGGTGTTCGGGTGGCGTGAGTTGTGAAACTATTCCGCATTGTTTCAAATGTAGACCAAACTCGTAACTCAAATATTCACCTCCACGATCGATCGTAGAAATTTAATTTTCTTATTACGATGATTTTCAACTTCACTCTGAAATTCTTTGAACTTTTCAAATGTTTCAGACTTATGTTTCATTAAGTAGATATACCCATATCTCGCTTAAGTCATCTGTGAAGGTGAGAAAATAACGATATCCGCCACGAGCCTCAACATTCATCGGACCACATACATCTCGTATGTATGATTTCCAACAAACCTGTTGCTCTCTCCATAGTACCGGAGAAGCGGGTTTTAGTCATCTTGCCCATGAGGCACGGTTCATAAGTGCCAAGTGATTCATAATCAAGTGACTCCAAAAGTCCATCAGTATGGAGTTTCTTCATGCGCTTTACACCGATATGACCTAAACGGCAAGCCACAAATAAGTTGCACTATCATTATCAACTCTGCATCTTTTGGTTTCAACATTATGAATATGTGTATCACTACTATCGAGATTCATCAAAAATAGACCACTCTTCAAGGGTGCATGACCATAAAAGATATTACTCATATAAATAGAACAACCATTATTCTCTCGATTTAAATGAATAACCGTCTCGCATCAAACAAGATCCAGATATAATGTTCATGCTCAACGCAGCACCAAATAACAATTATTTAGGTCTAAAACTAATCCGAAGGTAGATGTAGAGGTAGCGTGCCGACCGCGATCACATCGACTTTGGAACCATTTCCACGCGATCGTCACCTCGTCCTTTGCGGTGTTAAGCAATCCGTAGTCCTTGTTTGAGTTGCAAATATTAGCAATGTAACCAGTATCAAATACCCAGTGCTACTGCGAGCTCTAGTAAGGTACACATCAATAACATGTATATCACATATACCTTTGTTCACCTTGCCATCCTTCTTATCCGCCAAATACTTGGGGCAGTTCCGCTTCAAATGACGGTCCGCTTGCGGAGAAGCACTCGGGCCAGGCTTAGGTCCCGACTTGGGTTTCTTCTCTGAGCGGCAACTTGCTTGCTGTTCTTCTTGAAGTTCCTTCTTCTTCCCTTTACCTTTCTTCTTGAAACTAGTGGTCTTATTGACCATCAACACTTGATGCTCCTTCTTGATTTCTACCTCGCAGCCTTTAGCATTGCGAAGAGCTCTGTATAGTCTTTACTAACCCTTGCATATTATAGTTCATCACGAAGCCTTTGTAGCTTGGTGGCGTGATTGAAGAATTTCATCAATGACACAATCATCCGGAAGATTAACTCCCAATTGTGTCAAGTGATTGTAGTACCCGGACATTACGAGTATGTGCTCACTAATGAACTATTCTCCTCCATCTTGCAGCTATAGAACTTATTGGAGACTTCATATCTCTCAATCCGGGCATTCTGTTGGAATATCAACTTCAACTCCTGGAACATCTCATATGCTCCATGACGTTCAAAACGTCGTTGAAGTACACTACAAGGATTCGGGTCTATTGCAACAAAATTTATTGCTACCACTATATTTCGTTGCAATAAAATGCTATATTACCACAAAATACCAGTTCGTGGTAACAGGATCTACATATTGCCACAGTTTCGTTCCATCGCGCTAGGTACTCATTTTTGTTGCAATAGAAGCCACATATTGCCACAAGCTGCATCAGCGTTACAATATGGTGGTGATATTGCGACAGTTGCGACCTGTTGCGTGAAGTGGTCATTTTGTTGCAATAAAGACTAGGTATTGCGACAATCACTACAAGAAATATGTCAACTTGTGACCCTCACTATTGGTCGCTGAAAGGTCATAGTTTTTCATTTGCGACCTTTTTGTGACCAAAAACTGAAGGTCAAAAGCTGAGGGTCATTAACTGACTATAGCGACCTTCTCTGTGATATGTAAAAGGTCGTTGGTTCTTTGACCAAATTTTTGGTCACTAGCAACCTCCCCAGGCCACATAGGCATCCAGCATGGCAAGCTGATGTGGCACAAGATTCAGCCCGGTCCAATTCGGTTTTCTACATGGGCCTAGCCCAACAATTCAGCCTTTTTACTATATATTTTCTCTATTAATTTTCTCTAGCTACATGGGCCTGGCCCAACAATTTGGCCTTTTTATTTTCTAGGCATGGCCTTTTGCGGTCTGTTTCATTTTTATTTTCAAGGGTTTTTTGTGGTCCAATTTTTAGTTGGGTCCCAATTGTCAGATTTTTCCTGGCAGTGGAGCCACATCGCTTTTTATCAAAGAACTGCTTTCCATTTCTCACATTTCTCACAGTACACAAATGACAAATATTTCAAATGAAACAGAACTAGGTACAAAGTATATTTCTCACATTTCTTACAGTTTTACAACTTCACCGATTACGCTCCGAATGTGCCGACTACTACTGTAATTCAATATAACTAGGTACAAAGTACAACCAAAACACAATGCAGATTATCCAGATAACCACCATGCTTCATCATCTTCTCTTACAAACAAGTGGAATGAGCCCTCTCTTCTCCTAGGCGTGCTCCTCCTACAACAAAGCAAAGCAACAAATCGAGTTAAGCAGAATAACAACAAATCTAGATAACCACAATGCAGGTCAGGAACAACAATAGAGTTGTATGAGCTGCTTCTGCTCCTGTTAAACAGAATAACAACAAATCGAGTTAATAAACAAGCTTGAAGCACTGTGTCTCAGGTATAATCATAGGATAAATCTGTGTTGAAGCACTGTGTTTAGATGTATTTTAATTAATTTCAAATGTGTAATGTAAGGTGTTGTGGATCAGTGTATAAGAACAATAGTTTGTAAATAACAGGAACAACTTGGTATGACACACAGAGCACTATACAGATTTTAGCTTTTCTATCCAAGTACAAATAGCAAAACATACTAAATTAATTGAGACATTCATAAATACTTGCCGAGAGACTAAGATGAAACGTGCATATATATACTACTCTAAATTAATTGAGAAGCTCATGCCAACATGTTCAGATCGAAATGCACTAACAAGTAGAAACGTCAAGAGATCTATGCTTGGAATCACAACCAACCAATACTCATTAACAGGTCACACTGAGGATGAAAAGAAAAAGAGACAAAAACACAACAGATATATCTTCACATCCTGAAGCAGCACCAACAATGCCTGATTCCGGGACAAAACTATTAATTAGGGAACAACTCCAACAATAAAAAACAGGGAAGCAGAACTAGAGGAGTGAAATCTCTGTATATGAGGTCAGGCAAAGTAAAAGTCAACATACAGACATAGAGTAGATGCAGACCATAGCAAAAACTTAAGCAAGCAAAAACCCATCTTTCCACATTCGTGTATCTCAGCAGAAAAAAAAATGTGTAACTCACTTCTGAATGGGCTGCACCAGCTACGGTTTCTCTAGTTCAACACAACATACCACGCTCATGCTAACATATATTCAGGTGGAAATTTAGTGTGACAGGAAACAACATGCTTGCAGTAACAAGTACTACTGATGTCTAGAACTACAACATGCTTGGAATCACAACCAACCAAATGCAAGTCAATACTTCATTAACCAAGCAAGATTATTTCAGTTGATTATATTTGACAGAGCTAGCACATAGATGTTTGATACAGAAAATAGTAATATGGGAATCAGTAAGGTCCTCTCTTAGTGATATGGGGATTAAGAGCATGCACATGGAAAGCTAATTGGCAAAAAAACTTGTTGTTCTTATACAACTCAGTTATATATGCACGACTCACAGCTCATGACATGATACTAAGAGAGAACATCATAGAGACTCAAGCAGATCCTAATATAAAGCTATTCAGACCATAACTTTCACATCCTAGGGACACAATAGTGTATTACAACACTGTCCAGATATAAAAACTGAGTAACCAGCAAGCAATCAGATTGAGAACAAATCAGTTGGGGTTCTTAAATTCAATATGTAGTACGCGCCAGGACCGGGAGATTCCAAGTAGGTTTTATTTCTGCCATTTATTAATTACACATGCTAACACTTATATTCAGAGCACTACAAGTACTTGCTGTACCAATAATGATATGTTTGTACAATGGTTGGTGTACCCCGAGCTCGGCAATGTATGATGTATAACAGATGTTGTATAACAGAGCAGAACGGCAAAAAACATTTGGTGGCATTGAGCTGTTGATGTAATATGCAAAAAGCTACTCGATTGCTAGCAAGATGAATCAACAAGAGCTGTGAAGGTTGGAGTCTAGAAAGGTATTCCTGTTGGAAATCGACTACGACAACAGTTAAGCTATGCATCATTCTTGGCGGTGGATCTCATCCCTGCCATTTTTAGCAATCACTGCAAGTAAAAGAAGTAAAGCATGTCAGCTGTATTGATTTTCAAACACACAAAAATGAAGGAGGGTTTGACCAGCTAGGTTCTGAATTGTCCATGAGTGACCTTAGCAACCAAGTTAAGCTATTACATATGCAGTTAGAATCCGAAAATGTACTTAATTAACAATCCATTGTCCCATGTTTGGCATTTCTTGGATAATGAACAAACAGTTCAATTCGAAGCTGCATTATTATTCAACTAGACTAGACTGAAAAAACATTCACTGTTAATTAATTAAGCACAGCAAAGTTCTTATTTTACATGTACTGTAAGCGGAAGCAGCCTCTGCTTCAGCCTCTGGACGGTTGGTTACAATTTAGAGTTTACATCCAAATGTGGACAGTAGTGGTGCCGACATGCCAAGTCTAGCATCAGCTGCTAGACGGAGGAGAGATTGATTCGTAACCCCAAGGATCAAGTCCTGGATCAGGCACTACAAGAGTATCGCATCTCGATTTCAACAGCAAAGACGTGGTATTACCAGAACTTGAACTCCAGGAGGCGGCGGAGAAGTGCTTGGGCCAGGCCGCCAGCGTGCGTGCATGGACCAGCCCATGCCCACGCTGGAGGACGAGTCGAGGTCGCAGCTAACTCGAGGGCTTGATGGCGACCTACATGAGGAAGAAAAGCAAATCGGCATGCGTGAGGAACCAAGGCGCACGATCCAGATCGAATCAAAAGAAGAAGAGGGGCGAGACTGGAACCTCCATCGCGTGACAAGGGCGGGGATCCGGAAGCACCATGGTGGCCATGGCGGAGGTCGAGGAGGGCCAGCCAAACGTGTCACTGCTCTTCTTGGAGGTCCAGCCACGGCTAGCAACAACACTGGTGGTGCGTGCACCTACGTGAGGAGGGTAGGCACTGCGCCGTAAGGTAAGGTAAGGGAAGCCGAAGGGAAAGAGCAAATCGACAGATTGCATTACCTAGACGAGCAGCAGAAGCGGGAGCGGACGTGGGGATGCAGCCAACTCGCGATGCAGACCGAGCGGATCTGGAAGCGGACGCCATGGAGATGAGCTCTAGGTCCAACCCCTGGGCGGATCTAGGAACCGCCGCCATGGAGATGGAGCTCCAGGTCCACGCCCTTGGCGGATCTCGGAGCCGCCGCCTGACCTGCTCGGACGTACGGTACAAGGCGGTGGCCGGGAAAGGATCGACGGTGGAGGGGTGAGAGGGGGAGGAGGAGGAGGAGTGCTAGGCAGGGGCGGCGGCGCTGCGGGTCTCCGGTGCGTTGGGGAGATTGGAGGTCGTGCGGGAGAAAGGAAGAAAGAAAGGGAGGCGGGGGTGTAGAAGGAAAAACGCCAAGGCGAGGGCAGATGGGAGCTAGGGTTTGGGGTTTCTTTTTGTGTGAGAGAGATGGATTTTTTTTCTTTGGTAATAGGAGATGGAAAGGCAGCCAGCCAATGGCATGCGAGTCCACGGATCCATCCCCAAGCTCAAGTCCTGGCCATCCACTTCTCTTGCATCCAATGGTCCAAAACTCTTCCCTCGTCCAACACTCCTTTCTTTTTATTTTTTTCTCTTCTTTTTGATTCAATCGGTTTTCTCTTTGCCTCTCTCTTTGCGGGCAAGAGCGGGCAGAAATCTCGGGGCTTGGCGCGGGTGAAATCGAACAAAAAAATTCATGTTGGGGTGAGTCGCGACCACGAAGGAGGACGTGAAGGATATAGGCGGGGGTGATAATGGGCGTGGCAGTTTTGCATGATGGCGACAGATGCATGTGGTGACTCGCGAGCAACAGTGCGGGAGGGCCGCACCCATGTGCCGGTCAAGCCTAAACAATGTTGCCTAAGAAAGTTTTCATTTCCTTTAGACGAAAACTCAATTTTCCATTTTTCGAGTGCCCCAAATGAGGTTTTTTTGTGAAGGACCTACCAAATAATTATTGCAAAATTGGACCAAATCATTTTTCTAAAATACTAGGCCATATTTAGTGCACAATTGACCAGATGGTTGGGTGTAAAAATTTTTGATCCACGTCTGGTGAAAAAGACAAATTCCCGCCGATTCAACTGGAAACGGGTCAAATTTGAACTGCAGCTGCCTCATAGTTTGCTATTTATTTTTTCCAAAAATCATTTCTAGGTAAATAAGTATCTATTTAATCATAGAAACACCAAAAAAATTCCAAGATTCAACCACTAGCTAGGAACGGTCAAGCCCGCCGTTTTGACCGCATTTTGAAATGGGCATAAAAAATTCAAAAAAAATCAAAAAATTGGAAAACCTTTGCATTGTGTCATTATATGTGACCAAGTTTCCAGGAAAAATAATAAACTTGTAATACTGCCATTATTTTAAAAAGTGTTCTTTAAATGAGCTATCATGCGTGAAGATTCATGGCTTTCAAGCCAAATGATCAATCTTATGGCCACATTCATGGCATAGTTTGTTCAAATGATCTCATATTGTGCACAAGGGTGCATATTAGAATGGCAAACAATGTTGCCTAAGGAAGTTTTCATTTTCTTTGGACGAAAAACCATTTTCCATTTTCCGAGTGCCGAAATGAGGGTTTTTGTGAAGGAAGTACCAAATAATTGTTGCAAAATTGGACCAAATCATATTTATAAAATACTAGGCCATATATAATGCACAATTGAAAAAATGGTTGGGTGAAAAAAGTTTTGATCCACCTCGATGAAAAAGACAAATTCTGCCGATTTAATTGAAGCGGGTCAAATTTGAACTGCAATGCCTCATAGTTTGATCTTTATTTTTTCCAAAAATCATTTCTAGGTACATAAGTATCTATTTAATCATAGAAAAACCAAAAATTCCAAGATTCAACCACTAGCTAGGAACGGTCAAGCCCGCCGTTTTTGACCGCATTTTGAAACAGGCATAAAAATTCAAAAAATCAAAAAATGGAAAACCTTCGCATTGTGTCATTATATGTGACCAAGTTTCCAGGAAAAATAATAAACTTGTCTGGTAATTATTTTAAAAAGTGTTCTCTGAAATGAGCTATCAAGTGTGAAGATTCATGGCTTTCAAGCCAAATGATCAATCTTATGGCACATTCATGGCATAGTTTGTTCAAATGATCTAATATTGTGCACAAGGGTGCATATTGGAATAGCAAACAATGTTGCCTAAGGAAGTTTTCATTTTCGTTGGACGAAAAAACCATTTTCCATTTTTCGAGTGCCCGAAAGGAGGTTTTTTTGTGAAGGAACTACCAAATAATTGTTGCAAAATTGGACCAAATCATTTTTATAAAATACTAGGCCATATTTAATGCACAATTGACAAAATGGTCTGGTGTAAAAATTTTGATCCACCTCTCGTGAAAAAGACAAATTTCTGCCGATAAATTTGGAAGCGGGTCAAATTTGAACTGCAATGCCTCATAGTTTGCTATGTATTTTTCCAAAAATCATTTCTAGTTACATAAGGACCTATTTAATCATAAATACATGGTTTGGTGGCGATACGTCGAGGTTTGGGCGGTGGCCGAGGGCCCCAACTCTAGAGCGCCAGAACTCAAGATGCCCGCATGGCGTGGTCACCAGCGTGACCGTGGCGTTGCCATGTGTTCTGGGCGGCCTAGGCATGTCTAGTGGGTTGGGCACTCCCAGGTTGGTGCTAGGAAGAAAATTACAACATAAGATTCTCATGAGGAGACCAATCGATGCTCAAACATGAATTAGCACCAAGTGTTTGATTAGTGGTACGGGAAATGTACATGGATAATGGGCGTGAGTTTTGGCTGAGGATGATCAGTTACTAAGAAGACCGTTTTCACAAATTTTCAGCTCAAAAGGAGGAGCCTAGGTGGTACTTGCTTTGCAAACCACCACTTTGGACATAAATCTGAATGTTGAAGCTCGGCTCAAAATAATGAATGGATTGAGCTGGCATTTGGTGGAGGATGGTTATTTGGGCATAGGAAAGCATCAGAGAAAATGGATACTATTTGGACATGCCAAAGTGGTACTTCCTTCACAAACTGTTACTCTGAACAAAATAGGAAAATGAATATTTTTGAATTATTTATGAACTAGGCAAGGAAGGTTTTACATATTTGACGAAGATATGACCCAAAGAATTTATGAGATTTTTTGGGAATTTTGGGAATGACAGAAATATAGGTTGCTTCACAACCTAGGGCAAAACCGCCACATGGACATGACACATAGGCAAAACTGATGAGGTGGCGCCTAGTCATAGCAACCCACCACAATTTACAAGGCTATGACCATCTATATTGGTCGTTAACAACTAGAAATAAGGCAGCGGACTAGCACTATTTGCTTTGTGACCATTTAGGTGTAAGGAAATTATGACCTTTCTGACCAAAATGGTCGCAATGGTTCAGGGTTTGGAGCCCCCTGAACAGCTTTTGACCAATTGGTCTAAAATGGTCATAGATTTATGACCAATTCTTCGAGGGTCACTGACAGAAGGTCATAAGTTGACATATTTCTTGTAGTGAATGTAAAACTTTGTGGCAATATTTAGACATATATTGCAACAATTCTGACATGTGGCGCTAGGCATAGATACTGTTGCAAAATACATGGCTTCTTATTGCAACAAAACATGTATTGGTTGTAATAGGGCGACTTTTTTCCTCACCTTCGTTGTGTTGCAATAACTATTATATACTGCGACAACTTGTGCATGTATGGTAATACGTACAACATATTGCAACAATCCTCTAGTGTTGCGAAAAAAGGAGCAATATATTGCAACAATATTCTCTACAGTGCCCCTATTTTTTCATTTATTTATTATACTATTTCCCAGGATCTGATTAAAGGGGCTTACTAGTTCATAGTGTGAACACATTTGGTACCACAAATTGCACCTAAGTTGTATTTTAGTCACATATCTTGCAAAGTGGACATCGGTGGTACCACAGTTTGGAGGAACGCTCGCTTACACGCGTGCGAAACGTTGCACACTCGCGGACGCCCTTCACTTTAGGGTTTCTTGCACTGCCAGGGTCTCCTCCACTTGCCCTACTGACCTCCTAGCAAGGTCCTCCTCAGCACCGGAAGACGGCAAGCTCACTGCCCTTCTCACCAAGGTGAGTCGTGAGCACTGGGCAGCAAATCCTCACATTCTCTTCCTTCCTAAATTTTCTGTATCTTTCTTGATGTGATTGTATGTATTTATGTGTTGTTAATAAAAATGTATAGCATCCAAGATTCTCTCACCCAAGGTACAACACGCTTCTCTATATAGTTTAGTTGTCTGGTTTGTATTGTTAGACAGGCTGGTTGTTCTCTCTGTCCCCTGATATTTCCAGCAAGAATTCAGCAGCAGATGGACAACACTATATCAAGATATATATGTCTAAATATAATGACTAATGTTTCTTTAAAAAAAACAATAAGTATTGTCAAATATCCCTAACATGAAGTTCTTTACAGTAGATCATCTTTTAAATGTATTGCATTGTTCTTTTTTTTAAAGAACGACTCGAGAATGAGGGAATAAACCGGCTAACAAACTTTCAAAAAATAAAAACCCGGCTACATTCCAACTACCAATATACCCAGCCTGTAATCTCATTTTAATTTTAGTTAGATCTATAAGAGCGAACCACCATTCCTTTGATTATGCATGCTCTCGGGAATCTCTTTTAATTAGAAGGCGTGGTGTGCATAGACTCCCTTCCTTATCTTGAAGGCTTTCCCTCTATTTATTTCCTGTCGCAAGGATTGAATTTCTTTCTTTCCTTATTTCTTCAGAAATCCCTTTTAATTAGAAAAGGCATGGTCTCCTTTTCTTTCTTAATTTTCTTCATGTTGAGATTTATATAGAAGGCGTGGACAGAGCGCTCCTTCCTTATATTCCTGTCACAAGGGTTCAATTTATTTCCTTCTTTGGTCTTTACATGTATGTTCAAATCCCCTCTTTTATTTCCTTCCGTACTCAATATCATTTCGTTCCTTATTTCTTTGCATGTCGATTGAAATCCTCTCATGTATTTGTCACATCTGAGCGGGCCCCTGTGTAAGTGTGAGCGTGGGCCCAGACCGAGGCCATGGCGAGTGTGGGCCCAAAAAAAATAACAGCAAAATAAATTGCGCGTCTGGTGGTTCGAAACCCAGACTAACTATTTGTAGACCGAAACAGCTAGCCATCACGCTAATGTTTGCTTCATGTCCATATAATCCATCTAGAAATACATCTCTCCCTAATAATAAAGCACGGATTGGGTCTCCGGATTCACCGTCACAATACGCTTTCTTCTCATGTCATAATAGGCTTTTACGATTTGTATGGATAAAATTGTAATATAAACGAGGTGGTACTAATTTGAGCTACGCACTATAGATTTTCGTACGTTCTTTCGCTCACGGGCTTGGTCTACGTTCTTTGAGGTGTATAAACGAGGTGGTACTAATTTGAGGCACTGATCCACCTCCGGCATCAAGAAGTCCCACCCACCACAACCACATACCTCTACCTATGCCAAAACGTGAGGAAGTCTCCCCAACCAACCGAAAAACACCCACCTTGGCTTGAGCGGAGGGAACCCAGACAAACCGCCCGAGGAGCAGCCAATCCCGGGCAAGAGGACGAAGTCAAGCTCCTGCCACGACGACAAGCCTGCACCGGTGGCCTCCTACGAGCATATGCACCCGGAAGAAGCGGCCGCCGCCAAATTGGATGAGGGCCACTCATGTCAGCCGGCAACTTCGGCTACCGAGCAGCCACTCCGGCGTCTCGACCCCCGTCGGCTCCTCAGACCATCCTTCAATATACTTTATGCAACCTTATTTGAGATACATGTAGTTCCAATTAAAATTAGTTTCAATATAAATGCCAAATTGGGAGATGTAACATCGTGGGAGATGAATCATCATAGGCCGCTGGGAGCTATATAAAACACCGTTGGAGATGAGTCCATTCGTGAAGAATGTATAGTCCAACTTCCATGAAATATTCTGAAAATTTATGTCTAACTTATGCACCCATAATATGATTTAATGCGAATTTACATAATTATGGTCCACTTGTAGATATATTGTCACCCCCTATAGGTTGCAAATGCATGTTTGAATTCTTCGTCACAATCATTTGTATTTTTCATCCATACGATATGATCTAAAATTGAATATATGCACTTAAATATACATTTTTGTGAAAGTTATAGAACTTTTTTGAGATGCATGTAGTTCAAATTGGAATCAGTTTGAACAAACACACATAAACTTTTTAAACTATAGAAAATGTTAGTATATCATTTAGAAAATTGTTGAAACACCTAAAAACATATATTTAATATATCACATGTAAAACTATATTGGGTTATATAAGATATTTTTGTGCAAGTTATTTTTTGACTGGATTTTGCATGCTATTATTATTATTATTATTATTATTATTGTTGTTGTTGTTGTTATTATTATTATTATTATTATTTAACAAAGGTGACTTAACAAATTTTATGGAAACCCCATTATGGCTCCCAGCCAAGGAGTGATCCTGCGTGAGGCAAACCATGCATTCTGATTGGTCGAACAGCTCGCCCATGGATCGTGCCCCGAACCGTTCGATTTCCAAGATCCAACGGGTGGCACACAATCCCTAATTCTCTATTCCTCTCTTCTTTCTCCCCTGTCACCCGCAGCCGCCGGCTTCTCTTCGACCCAGCTCCTCCTCCCCATGCCTTCCTTCATCCCGTCTTGTTCTCCAATCGTCGACTTCCCTGCCCAGCCGAGGCGCTCGGAGGTAGTACAAGGGCAAGCACCACCGGTGCGATGTCCAGGCCGTCCCACACCGTCCAGCTGTTCCGTGCATGACTAGATCTGACGATCTAGCTGCCGGATCCACCGCGGCAGCAACGCCGGCTGCTACCTCCTCTCCGACCCCGACCACCACACCACCTCAACTCTAGCGCGCGAACCTCTACTCTATCCATCCTTTCCGTCCACTGCCAGAACCAGCAATCTTGCTGCCAGATCGGTGGTGGCGGTTCCTCATGGTGGCGTCGGCGGCCGTCCGCAATGTGCCCTGCCGTCTCGCTTCAGCCTCCTCCCGACGACGCGCCCGGGGCTGGGTCCAGGGCCAGCCCTTGGCCATGGCCTGCAGCCGCCTAGGGCCCAGGCGAAACAGGGGCCCATACTGTATGTATATACGTATGAGTAGAAGAAAAAGTAAACTAATGAAATAGTAGCGGTAGGCTCAACCTATTACGGTGTGAGGAACCAGTCACGTACGAAAGTGAGAACAGCTGAACAGCCAGCCTAATTGTTAGGTACTCTATTCAAAAAAGTTATTTCCAAGATAGCACTGATGTCTCTTGTTCATCACCCGTTTTTCTCGTCTCCTTTCTTTGCTAATTAATTGAACCAATTTCCCAAGAGGCTGGGCGCCAAAACCGATGCTAATTGAATTAAAATTTATATGTATCACTACTACCTTAACCTCTTCATTATCCAAGCAGGACCCCAGCCTTTTGTTCTTCCATCTTAAAAGTATCCCAAGGAGACTGATGAAGTGGCACATTTGGCGATTGGCCGGTGAGGCGTTGACAGCAGCCCACGTCCACAGGTTAGTTGTTTCTCCTCTGGATTGCCCATCTTTCCTTGTTGATTGCGAATTTTGTGAAAGATTACTTTGCATGAAATTGTTGCATAAGTGGTTGCCTCATATTAATGGTGATCAAGTATCATCAAATCAGCACATGATGATTAGATACTGCTTTGTTATTATGTTGTGGGATTTCTCTGTAGCTACTTGCATAGAAGGCGTATGTGCTTTTGTCCAAAACTGCTATCTGTAGGTACATCATAAAATATGGTGAGGATTGTTATTTTTGACATTATCATATTATCATGAAAAACAAGTCATATCTACACTTTGTTGAACTTGCGCTGGCAGCGTGCAGCCGTGCTTGCGAAGACCTGTGTGTTCGTCAGGCCCACTAAACCTAACTTGCACTAGGGCCTCCGAAATGTTAGGGCCGGCCTGGCTGGGTCTAGTAGGCCGCCCCACGGTCAGCGCACTCATCGTCGGCATCGACCTCATGCCTGTCTTCCCCATCCATAGCGCACGTCTCCTCAAGGAGGACAACACCGACGCCGCATGTGGTGACCGCAGGCACGACGACAGGTGTCCACTTCTACTTCATCTCTGGCTCTGGTAAGTCCTTGGTCTTCCATCCTCCCCCCCCCCTCGTGCTCTGGTTTATCTTGTTCTAGGTAGAAAGTAATAGGAAGCATATGTTAACTTGAGTTAGCTCATAGGCTGCTCTCCGATCACATTTTGTACTATGGTTGCTTCCTCTTGTTCATGGTATGCTAATGTTTAAAACTGTACCTATTTAGGTTCAGTGGTTTTATACTCAATACTCATGCTACTGCAATATTTGCCTAGGATATTACTTAGAATTTCAGCATGGTACTGTGGTAACTGGCAGGTTATTGGCTTTTTTTACTTCTCCATGGCTTGTAGATACGACTTAACTAGAATCGTAGAACTGGATAAGAACCGAAATTACCATGCTAGACGTGAGTTGTGTTTTGCCACAGTAAATTGTTTATACTGCTAGTTCTGTGTGGTAGTTTCAAATAGTTTATATTGAGTTTATCTGTATTGCCTCTCTGTTCGTAGTGATCTACGTCACTTACATTGCCTCTAAATGCTGGAAATTGTGAATGTTTGTTAGGAGTGGTAAATACTAATGATTTGATTTAGTTGAGAGTAAGTGTAGTCATATTTGTGAATGTGCCTTCTGTGAGGTTTGTGAATTTGAAAAAAAGAACTACTTTTATTCTCCAGTGTGATCTTGCATTTATGCACATAACATCAAATAGAAAATAGATATTGCATTAGAATTGTATATCTTTGAATATAAAATAGGCCTTTTGACAATTGTAAACTCTTTTTACTTGTTTCAAAAATACAAAAATAGGCCTTCCAACAATTGTTTCAGTGAGAAGTGTGATGCACATTCTTGAGTCACAATTGTTTCCTTTCCTCCATAATATGTATTGTACTGTGCATATAATGATCATTTCCTATTTCCTTATTCTAGACCAGCTAGAAACTCATTGTTGTACTATTTTAACAGCTGCTCAGGATTATTTCCTGCCTTTACCAGAGCGATAATGGCATCATCGACTTCTACCTCCTCCATCTCAAGGACAAATCTCATGCAACCCATGGTGCTGCATTTGAAGCGATCATTTGTAATTTGGTAGTGACTTATGTGTATAATGTATGAGTTGGATTATTTTTCGTTGTAAATGATGGCAATGTGGCTTTAGTGATGTACCTCTGATGATTGTTGTAATTGAATGAAACAATTTAATCAAAATTCGTGGGCTTGGCAGAATTATGTGTCTTGTTGATGGAAAATATTTGGGTTGTGGAAACTTATTTGTATTAGCAAATATGCCCGTGTGTTCCAATTTTTTTCACGATGCGATAACTATTTGGCGCCACCAAAGTAAGTTTTGTTGAAATAGGGTATCGCCGCGGAAAGTTTAAATTGTTGCAATAGTTTCTCGCTACAAAGATTTTACCTGTTGTGATACCTATTTATCACCACCAAAACAAGTATGTTGCAATTTCCTGTTACGACGACTAGAATATTTGTTGCCATAAGTTAATGCCACAAGTGCAGTGGGTTGTGGCAACATGCCTAATGCCACGAAAACAAGGATTGTTGCCATAGTTTATTGCCACAAGTGTAGTGGGTCGTGGCAAAATGCCTAATGCCACAAAAATAAGGATTGTTGCCATAGTTTATTGCCACAATTCACTATTGCCATGGAAGAGTAATGCGCCACGAAACGGCTACGAGATATCAGTCGCCACGATTCGTTACATGTTGCATTAAAGTTATCTCCACAAATCAAATTGTGGCATCAGGTGAGTGTTGCCACGGGAAAACATGTGGCAACTTCCCACATGGATGTTGCAATAGCACGCTTTATTGCCACAATTGCTTTTCCGTGGTAATAACCTATTACCATGTGTCCATGCATAGAACGGCTGCCAACGAATGTCGTTTGCGTGGCAATAGGTACTTATCGCCACGAAACATCACGTATTGCAACAAACGATTTTGTTGCAATAGACCCGAATCCTTGTAGTGAGTCCCGGTTCTAAGCCGTAAAGCATGGCACACTGAACTATAGAGTAGTCATCAGCTTTGCTCTACCAGATGTTCACAACATCTGGTGTTGCTCCCTCGCAGCAGGTTCGCACCCAGCGGTGCATCCAGGCGTAACTCTTACATGCAGCAATGAGGATAATCCTCAGGTTACGCACCCAGTCCGTATAATTGCTACCATCATCTTTCAACTTTGCTTTCTCAAGGAACGCATTAAAATTCAACGGAACAACAGCACGAGCCATCTATCTACAATCAAACATAGACAAGCAAGATACTATCAGGTACTAAGTTCATGATAAATTTAAGTTCAATTAATCATATTACTTAAGAACTCCCACTTAGACAGACATCTCTCTAGTCATCTAAATGATCACGTGATCCAAATCAACTAAACCATAACCGATCATCACGTGAAATGGAGTAGTTTTCAATGGTGAACATCTTATGTTGATCATATCTACTATATGATTCACGCCGACCTTTCGGTCTCCGTGTTCCGAGGCCATATCTGCATATGCTAGGCTCGTCAAGTATAACCCGAGTATTCTGCGTGTGCAAAACTGGCTTGCACCCGTTGTAGATGGACGAGAGCTTATCACACCCGATCATCACGTGGTGTCCGGGCACGATTTAACTTTGGCAACGGTGCATACTCGTGGAGAACACTTCTTGATAATTTTAGTGAGAGATCATCTTATAATGCTACCGTCAATCAAAGCAAGATAAGATGCATAAAGGATAAACATCACATGCAAATCAATATAAGTGATATGATATGGTCATCATCATCTTGTGCTTCGTGATCTCCATCTCTGCAGCACCATCATGATCACCATCGCCACCGGCGCGACACCTTGATCTCCATCGTAGCATCGTTGTCGCCTCGCCAATCTTATGCTTCTACGACTATCGCTACCGCTTAGTGATAAAGTAAAGCATTACAGATGCATTGCATTTCATACAATAAAGCGACAACCATATGGCTCCTGCCGATTGCCGATAACCGGTTACAAAACATGATCATCTCATACAATAAAATATAGCATCACGTCTTGACCATATCACGTCACAACATGCCCTGCAAAAACAAGTTAGACGTCCTCTACTTTGTTGTTGCAAATTTTACGTGGCTGCTACGGGCTTAAGCAAGAACCAATCTCACCTACGCATCAAAACCACAACGATATTTCGTCAAATAGACTCCGTTTTAACCTTCTCAAGGACCGGGCGTAGCCACACTCGGCTCAAGTAAAGTGAGAGAGACAGACACCCGCCAGTCACCTTTAAGCAACGAGTGCTCGTAGCGGTGAAACCAGTCTCGCGTAAGCGTACGCGTAATGTCGGTCCGGGCCGCTTCTTCTCACAATACCGCTGAACCAAAGTATGTCATGCTGGTAGGTAGTATGACTTGTATCGCCCACAACTCACTTGTGTTCTACTCGTGCAAAACATCAAACCATAAAAAAACCTAGGCTGGGATGCCACTGTTGGGGAACGTAGTAATTTCAAAAAATTTCCTACGCACACGCAAGATCATGGTGATGCATAGCAACGAGAGGGGAGAGTGTTGTCCACGCACCCTCGTGAGACTGAAGCGAAGCGATCACAACGTAGAGGAAGTAGTCGACGTTCTCCTCGCGATCCGACCGATCCGGCGCCGTTACTCGACGCCCGAAGTTCTTGACACACGACAGCTCGATGACGCCCTCGAACTCCGATCCAGCCGAGTGTCGAGGAGAGTTCCACAAGACGACGGCGTGCAGGACGATCTTGATGTTCTATCGGCGTGAGCTTCGCCTAAGCAGCGACGATATGACCGAGGTGGAATATGGTGGAGGGGGCACCGACACGGCTAAGGAACGATCCGTAGATCAAACTTGTGTGTTCTAGGGTGCCCCCTGCCTCGTATATAAAGGAGCAAGGGGGGTGCGGCCGCCTAGAGGAGGCGCGCTGAGGAGTCCTACTCCCACCGGAGTAGGACTCCCCCTTCCTAGTTGGAGTAGGATTGGGGGAGGGGAAGAAGAAGGCGCCGCCCCTCCTGTCCTATTCGGACTAGGGGAGGGGCGGCCTGCCTGCTGGCCGGCCCCTCCTCTTCTCCCTCGAGGCCCACTAAGGCCCAATAGCCCCGGGAGGGTTCGGTAACCCCGGTTTTCGGTAAAATCCCGATTTCACCCGGAACCATTCCGAACTCCAAATATAGGCTTCCAATATATCAATCTTTATGTCTCGACCATTTCGAGACTCCTCGTCATGTCCGTGATCACATCCGGGACTCCAAACTTCTTCGGTACATCAAAATACATAAACTCATAATATAACTGTCATCGAAACCTTAAGCGTGCGGACCCTACGGTTCGAGAACAATGTAGACATGACCGAGACACGTCTCCGGTCAATAACCAACAGCGGGACCTGGATGCCCATATTGGTTCCTACATATTCTACGAAGATCTTTATCGGTCAGACCGCATAACAACATACGTTGTTCCCTTTGTCATCGGTATGTTACTTGCCCGAGATTCGATCGTCGGTATCCAATACCTAGTTCAATCTCGTTATCGCAAGTCTCTTTACTCGTTCCGTAATACATCATCTCACAGCTAACTCATTAGCTGTAATGCTTGCAAGGCTTGAGTGATGTGTATTACGAGAGGGCCCAGAGATACCTCTCCGACAATCGGAGTGACAAAACCTAATCTCGAATACGCCAACCCAACATCGCCTTTGGAGACACCTGTAGTACTCCTTTATAATCACCCAATTACGTTGTGACGTTTGGTAGCACCCAAAGTGTTCCTCCGGTAAACGGGAGTTGCATAATCTCATAGTTACAGGAACATGTATATGTCATGGATAAAAGCAGTAGCAACATACTAAACGATCGTGTGCTAAGCTAATGGAATGGGTCATGTCAATCGATCATTCTACTAATGATGTGACCTTGTGAATCAAATAACAACTCTTTGTTCATGGTTAGGAAACATAACCATCTTTGATTAACAAGCTAGTCTAGTAGAGGCATACTAGTGACATATTGTTTGTCTATGCATTCACACATGTATCATGTTTCCGGTTAATACAATTCTAGCATGAATGATAAACATTTATCATGAAATAAGGAAATAAATAATAACTTTATTATTGCCTCTAGGGCATATTTCCTTCAGTCTCCCACTTGCACTAGAGTCAATAATCTAGATTACATAGTAATGATTCTAACACCCATGGAGTCTTGGTGTTGATCATGTTTTGCTCGTGGAAGAGGCTTAGTCAACGGGTCTGCTACATTCAGATCCGTATGTATCTTGCAAATCTCTATGTCTCCCACCTGGACTAAGTCCCGGATGGAATTGAAGCGTCTCTTGATGTGCTTGGTCCTCTTGTGAAATCTGGATTCCTTCGCTAAGGCAATTGCTCCAATATTGTCACAGAAGATTTTCATTGGACCCGATGCACTAGGTATGACACCTAGATCGGATATGAACTCCTTCATCCAGACTCCTTCATTAGCTGCTTCCGAAGCTGCTATGTACTCCGCTTCACATGTAGATCCTGCTACGACGCTTTGTTTAGAACTGCACCAACTGACAGCTCCTCCGTTTAGTGTAAATACGTATCCGGTCTGCGATTTAGAATCGTCCGGATCAGTGTCAAAGCTTGCATCTGTTGGGGAACGTAGTAATTTCAAAAAATTTCCTACGCACACGCAAGATCATGGTGATGTATAGCAACGAGAGGGGAGAGTGTTGTCTACATACCCTTGTAGACCAGGCGAAGCGATCACAACGTAGAGGAAGTAGTCGACGTTCTCCTTGCGATCCGACCGATCCGGCGCGTTACTCGGCGCCCCGAGTTCTTGACACACGACAGCTCGATGATGTCCCTCAGACTCGATCCAGCCGAGTGTCGAGGGAGAGTTCGTCAAGACGACGGCGTGCAGGACGATCTTGATGTTCTATCGGCGCAAGGCTTCGCCTAAGCTTCATGACGATATGACCGAGGTGGAATATGGTGGAGGGGGCACCGACACGGCTAAGGAACGATCCGTAGATCAAACTTGTGTGTCTATGGGGTGCCCCTGCCCCAGATATAAAGGAGGAGGGAGGAGGAGGCCGCCTAGGAGGAGGAGGCGCCATAGGGGAGTCCTACTCCCACGGGAGTAGGATTCCCCTTTCCTAGTCCAACTAGGATCCTTCCATGTATTAGGAGTAGGAGACTAGGAAGGGAAGAGAGAAGGAAGGAAGGAGGTGCGGCCCCCCCTAGCCCAATTCGGACTAGGGCAGGGGGGCATGCCTGCCTAGGGCAGCCCTCTCTCTTTCCCGTATGGCCCATAAGGCCCAATACTTCTCCCGGCGAATTCCGTAACTCTCCGGTACTCGATAAATACCGAATGACTCGAACCTTCCGAACTCCGAATATAGTCGTCCAAAATATCGATCTTTACGTCTCGACCATTTCGAGACTCCTCGTCATGTCCCCGATCTCATCCGGGACTCGAACTCCTTCGTACATCAAAACTCATAAACTCATAATATAACCATCATCGAAACCTTAAGCGTGCGGACCCTACGGTTCGAGAACAATGTAGACATGACCGAGACACGTCTCCGGTCAATAACCAATAGCGGACCTGGATGCCCATATTGGTTCCTACATATTCTACGAAGATCTTTATCGGTCGACCGCATAACAACATACGTTGTTCCTTTGTCATCGGTATGTTACTTGCCCGAGATTCGATCGTCGGTATCCAATACCTAGTTCAATCTCGTTACCGGCAAGTCTCTTTACTCGCTCCGTAATACATCATCTCGCAACTAACTCATTAGTTACAATGCTTGCAAGGCTTAAGTGATGTGCATTACCGAGAGGGCCCAGAGATACCTCTCCGACATTCGGAGTGACAAATCCTAATCTCAAATACGCCAACCCAACATCCGCCTTTGGAGACACCTGTAGTACTCCTTTATAATCACCCGATTCACGTTGTGACGCTTGGTAGTACCCAAAGTGTTCCTCCGTAAACGGAGTTGCATAATCTCATAGTTATAGGAACATGTATAAGTCATGGATAAAAGCAGTAGCAACATACTAAACGATCGTGTGCTAAGCTAATGGAATGGGTCATGTCAATCGATCATTCAACTAATGATGTGACCTTGTTAATCAAATAACAACTCCTTGTTCATGGTTAGGAAACATAACCATCTTTGATTAACAAGCTAGTCAAGTAGAGGCATACTAGTGACACTGTTTGTCTATATATTCACACATGTATTATGTTTCCGGTTAATACAATTCTAGCATGAATAATAAACATTTATCATGATATGAGGAAATATATAATAACTTTATTATTGCCTCTAGGGCATATTTCCTTCATCTCCCACTTGCACTAGAGTCAATAATCTAGATCACATCACCATGTGATTAACATCGATAGTTCACATCATCATGTGATTAACACCCATAGTTCACATCGCCATGTGACCAACACCCAAAGGGTTTACTAGATTCAGTAATCTAGTTCACATCGCTATGTGATTAACACCCAAAGAGTACTAAGGTGTGATCATGTTTTGCTTGTGAGAGAGTCTTAGTCAACGGGTCTTTCACATTCAGATCCGTTATGTATTTTGCAATTTTTCTATGTCTACAATGCTCGCACGAAGCTACTCTAGCTAATTGCTCCCACTTTCAATATGTATCTAGATCGAGACTTAGAGTCATCCAGATCGTGTCAAAACTTGCATCGACGTAACCCTTTACTTATTTAACCTTTTTCACTTCCATAATTGAGAAACATATCCTTATTCCACTAAGGATAATTTTGACCGCTGTCCAAATGATCTACTCCTAGATCACTATTGTACTCCTTGCCAAACTCAAAGGCAGGGTATACAATAGATCTGGTACACAAAGATGGCATACTTTATAGAACCTATGGCCAAGGCATAGGGAATGACTTTCATTCTCTTTCTATCTTCTCGCCGTGGTCGGGTTTTGAGTCTTACTCAATTTCACACCTTGTAACACAAGCAAGAACTCTTTCTTTGACTGCTCCATTTTGAACTACTTCAAAATCTTGTCAAGGTATGTACTCATTGAAAAACTTATCAAGCGCCTTGATCTATCTCTATAGATCTTTATGCTCAATATGTAAGCAGCTTCACCGAGGTCTTTCTTTGAAAACACTCCTTTATGCTTTGCGTAATAATTCTACATTATTTCCGATCTACAATATGTCATTCACATATACTTATCGAAATGTTGTAGTGCTCCCACTCACTTTCTAGTAAATACAAGCTTCACCGCAAGTCTCAGATAAACTATATGCTTTGATCAACTCATCAAAGCGTATATTCCAACTCCGAGATGCTTGCACCAGTCCATAGATGGATCGCTGGAGCTTGCACACTTTGTTAGCTCCCTTTGGATCGAAAAAACCTTCTGGTTGTATCATATACAACTCTTCCTCCAGAAAACCATTCAGGAATGCAGTTTTTACATCCATTTGCCAAATTTCATAAATTATGGCAATTGCTAACATGATTCGGACAGACTTAAGCATCGCTACAGTTGAGAATATCTCATTGCAGTCAACATCTTGAACTTTGTCGAAAACCTTTTTGCAACAAGTCGAGCTTTGTAGATAGTAAGACTACTATCAACGTCCGTCTTCCTCTTGAAGATCCATTTATACAATATGGCTTGCCGATCATCGGGCAACTCCACCAAAGTCCATACTTTGTTCTCATACATGGATCCCATCTCAGATTTCATGGCCTCAAACCATTTCGCGGAATCTGGGCTCATCATCGCTTCCTCATAGTTCGTAGGTTCATCATGGTCTAGTTACATGACTTCCAGAACAGGATTACCGTACCACTCTGGTGCGGATCTCACTCTGTTTTACCTACGAGGTTCGGTAGTAACTTGATCTGAAGTTTTATGATCATCATCATTAATTTCCTCACTAATTGGTGTAGGTGTCACAGAACCAATTTCGTGATGAACTACTTTCCAATAAGGGAGCTAGTATCATTACCTCATCAAGTTCTACTTTCCTCCCACTCACTTCTTTCGAGAGAAACTCCTTCTCTAGAAAGGATCCATCTTAAGCAACGAATATCTTGCCTTCGGATCTGTGATAGAAGGTGTACCCAACAATTTCCTTTGGGTATTCTCTGAAGACGCACTTCTCCGATTTGGGTTCGAGCTTATCAGGATGAAACTTTTTCACATAAGCATCGCAACTCCAAACTTTAAGAAACGACAACTTGGGTTTCTTGCTAAACCACAGTTCATATAGTGTCGTCTCAACGGATTTAGATGGTGCCCAATTTAACGTGAATGCAGCTGTCTCTAATGCATGATCCCAAAACGATATTGGTAAATCAGTAAGAAACATCATAGATTGCACTTTATCCAATAAAGTGCGGTTATGATATTCGGACACACCATTATGATGTGGTGTTCCAGGTGGCATGAATTTGTGAAACTATTCCACATTGTTTTAATTGAAGACCAAACTCGTAACTCAAATATTTGTCTCTGCGATCAGATCGTAGAAACCTTATTTTCTTGTCACGATGATTTTTCCTTATTTTCTTGTCACGATGATTTTTCCACTTCACTCTGAAATTCTTTGAATCCTTTCAACTATTTCAGACTTTTTTGTTTCATCAAGTAGATATTCCCATATCTGCTCAAATCATCTGTGAAGGTCAGAAAATAATGATACTTGTTGGGAGCCTTAATATTCATCGGACCACATACATCAGTATGTATGATTTCCAACAAATCTGTTGCTCGCTCCAATGTTCCGGAGAACGGCGTTTTAGTCATCTTGCCCAAGAGGAATGATTCGCAAGCATCAAGTGATTCATAATCAAGTGATTCCAAAATCCCATCAGCATGGAGTTTCTTCATGCGCTTTACACCAATATGACCTAAACGGCAGTGCCACAAATAAGTTGCACTATCATTATTAACTTTGCATCTTTTGGTTTCAATATTATGAATATGTGTATCACTACGATCGAGATCCAATGAACCATTTTCATTGGGTGTGTAACCATATAAGGTTTTATTCATGTAAATGAATAACAGTTTATTCTCTTACTTAAATGAATAACCGTATTGCAAAAAACACGATCAAATCATATTCATGCTCAACGCAAACACCAAATAACATTTATTTAGGTTCAACACTAATCCCGAAAGTATAGGGAGTGTGCGATGATGATTATATCAATCTTGAAACTCCTTTCAACACACATCGTCACTTCACCCTTAACTAGTTTCTGTTTATTTTGCAACTCCCGTTTCGAGTTACTATTCTTAGCAACTGAACCAGTACCAAATACCGAGGGGTTGCTATAAACACTAGTAAAGTACACATCAATAACATGTATATCAAATATACCTTTGTTTATTTTGCCATCCTTCTTATCCGCCAAATACTTGGGGTAGTTCTCGCTCAAAGGACCAGTCCCTTTGCAAAGAGAAGCACTTAGTCTCGTGCTTAGGTCCAGACTTGGGCTTCTTCACTTGAGCAGCAACTTGTTTGCCGCTCTTCTTGAAGTTCCCTTCTATCCCTTTGCCTTTTCTTGAAACTAGTGGTCTTGTTAATCATCAACACTTGATGTTCTTTCTTGAATTCTACCTTCATCGATTTCATCATCATGAAAAACTTGGGAATCATTTTCATCATCCCTTGCATACTATAGTTCATCACGAAGTTCTACTAACTTGGTGATGGTGACTAGAGAATTTCGTCAATCGATATCTTATCCGGAAGATTAACTCCCACTTGATTCAAGCGATTGAAGTACCTGCATAATCTCGAGCACATGCTCACTAGTTGAGCGATTCTCCTCCATCTTTTAGCTATAGAACTTGTTGAAGATTTCATATCTCTCAACTCGGTATTTGCTTGAAATATTAACTTCAATTCTCGAACATCTCATATGGTCCATGATGTTCAAAACATCTTTGAAGTCCCGATTCTAAGCTGTTAAGCATGGTGCACTTAAACTATCAAGTAGTCATCATATTGAGCTAGCCAAACGCTCATAACGTTTGCATCCGCTCCTGCAATAGGTCTGTCACCTAGCGGTGCATTAAGGACATAATTCTTCCGTGCAGCAATGAGGATAAACCTCCGATCACGGATCGAATCCGCATCATTGCTACTAACATTTTTCAACACAATTTTCTAGGAACATATCAAAAACAAACATATGAAAGCAACAACGCGAGCTATTGATCTACAACATAATTTGCAAAATACTACCAGGTCTAAGTTCATGATAAATTTAAGTTCAATTAATCATATTACTTAAGAACTCCCACTTAGACAGACATCTCTAGTCATCTAAGTGATCACGTGATCCAAATCAACTAAACCAAAACCGATCATCACGTGAGATGGAGTAGTTTTCAATGGTGAACATCTTATGTTGATCATATCTACTATATGATTCACGCCGACCTTTCGGTCTTCGTGTTCCGAGGCCATATCTGCATATGCTAGGCTCGTCAAGTTTAACTCGAGTATTCGCGTGTGCAAAACTGTCTTGCACCCGTTGTAGATGGACGAGAGCTTATCACACCCGATCATCACGTGGTGTCCGGGCACGATTTAACTTTGGCAACGGTGCATACTCGGGAGAACACTTCTTGATAATTTAGTGAGAGATCATCTTATAATGCTACCGTCAATCAAAGCAAGATAAGATGCATAAAGGATAAACATCACATACAAATCAATATAAGTGATATGATATGGTCATCATCATCTTGTGCTTCGTGATTCCATCTCTCGCAGCACCACCATGATCACCATCGCCACCGCGCGACACCTTGATCTCCATCGTAGCATCGTTGTCGCCTCGCCAAACTTATGCTTCTACGACTATCGCTACCGCTTAGTGATAAAGTAAAGCATTACAGTATGCATTGCATTGCATACAATAAAGCGACAACCATATGGCTCCTGCCATTGTCGATAACTTCGTTACAAAACATGATCATCTCATACAATAAAATATAGCATCACGCCTTGACCATATCACATCACAACATGCCCTGCAAAAACAAGTTAGACGTCCTCTACTTTGTTGTTGCAAATTTTACGTGGCTGCTACGGGCTTAAGCAAGAACCAGTCTCACCCACGCATCAAAACCACAACGATATTTCGTCAAATAGACTCGCTTTTAACCTTCTCAAGGACCGGCGAGCCACACTCGGTTCAACTAAAGTGAGAGAGACAGACACCCGCCAATCACCTTTAAGCAACGAATGCTCAGAGCGGTGAAACCAGTCTCGCGAAGCGCACGCGTAATGTCGGTCGGGCCGCTTCATCTCACAATACCGCTGAACCAAAGTATGACATGCTGGTAGGTAGTATGACTTGTATCGCCCACAACTCACTTGTGTTCTACTCTGCAAAACATCAAACCATAGAAAAAACCTAGGCTCGGATGCCATTGTTGGGGAACGAGTAATTTCAAAAATTTCCCACGCACACGCAAGATCATGGTGATGTATAGCAACGAGAGGGGAGAGTGTTGTCTACATACCCTTGTAGACCAAGCGAAGCGATCACAACGTAGAGGAAGTAGTCGACGTTCTCCTCGCGATCCGACCGATCCCGGCGCTGTTACTCCGGCGCCCGAAGTTCTTGACACACGACAGCTCGATGATGTCCTCGACTCCGATCCAGCCGAGTGTCGAGGGAGAGTTCCACAAGACGACAGCGTGGTGACGATTTGATGTTCTACGGCGCAGGGCTTCGCCTAAGCTTCATGACGATATGACCGAGGTGGAATATGGTGGAGGGGGCACCGACACGGCTAAGGAACGATCCGTAGATCAAACTTGTGTGTCTATGGGTGCCCCTGCCCCAGATATAAAGGAGGGAGGGAGGAGGAGGCCGGCCTAGGAGGAGGAGGCGCCATAGGGGAGTCCTACTCCCACCGAGTAGGATTCCCTTCCTAGTCCAACTAGGATCCTTCCATGTATTAGGAGTAGGAGACTAGGAAGGGAAGAGAGAAGGAAGGAAGGAGGGTGCGGCCCTCTCCCCAGCCCATTCGGACTAGGGCAGGCAGGGCGGCCTGCCTAGGGCAGCCCTCTCTCTTTCCCTGTATGGCCCATAAGGCCCAATACTTCTCCCGGCGAATTCCGTAACTCTCCCAGATTCGATAAATACCGAATGACTCGAACCTTTCCGAACTCCGAATATAGTCGTCCAATATATCGATCTTTACGTCTCGACCATTTCGAGACTCCTCGTCATGTCCCCGATCTCATCCGGACTCGAACTCCTTCGGTACATCAAAACTCATAAACTCATAATATAACCGCCATCGAAACCTTAAGCGTGCGGACCCTACGGTTCGAGAACAATGTAGACATGAACGAGACACGCCTCCGGTCAATAACCAATAGCGGGACCTGATGCCCATATTGGTTCCTACATATTCTACGAAGATCTTTATCGGTCAGACCGCATAACAACATACGTTGTTCCTTTGTCATCGGTATGTTACTTGCCCGAGATTCGATCGTCGGTATCCAATACCTAGTTCAATCTCGTTATCGCAAGTCTCTTTACTCGCTCCGTAATACATCATCTCACAACTAACTCATTAGTTACAATGCTTGCAAGGCTTAAGTGATGTGCATTACCGAGAGGGCCAGAGATACCTCTCCGACATTCGGAGTGACAAATCCTAATCTCAAATACGCCAACCCAACATCTGCCTTTGGAGACACCTGTAGTACTCCTTTATAATCACCCGATTACGTTGTGACGTTTGGTAGTACCAAAGTGTTCCTCCGTAAACGGAGTTGCATAATCTCATAGTTATAGGAACATGTATAAGTCATGGATAAAAGCAGAGCAACATACTAAACGATCGTGTGCTAAGCTAATGGAATGGGTCATGTCAATCAGATCATTCAACTAATGATGTGACCTTGTTAATCAAATAACAACTCCTTGTTCATGGTTAGGAAACATAACCATCTTTGATTAACAAGCTAGTCAAGTAGAGGCATACTAGTGACACTGTTTGTCTATATATTCACACATGTATTATGTTTCCGGTTAATACAATTCTAGCATGAATAATAAACATTTATCATGATATGAGGAAATATATAATAACTTTATTATTGCCTCTAGGGCATATTTCCTTCAAAGATCAACGTAACTGCCATTTATGAGCTCTTTGTCACCTCCATATACTGAGAAACATATCCTTAGTCCTTTTCGTATTTCAGGATGTTCTTGACCGCTGTCCAAAGGATCCACTGGATTACTTTGGTACCTCCTCGCTAGGCTTATGGCAAGGCACACATCAGGTCCGGTACACAACATTGCATACATGATAGAGCCTATGGCTGAAGCATAGGAACATCTTTCATTTTCTCTCTATCTTCTGCAGGTGGTCGGGCATTGAGTCTTACTCAACTTCACACCTTGTAACACGTGCAAGAACCCTTTCTTTGCTTGATCCATTTTGAACTTCTTCAAAATTTTGTCAAGGTATGTGCTTTGTGAAAGTCCAATTAAGCGCCTTGATCTATCTCTATAGATCTTAATGCCCAATATGTAAGCAGCTTCACCGAGGTCTTTCATTGAAAAACTCTTATTCAAGTATCCCTTTATGCTATCCAGAATTCTATATCATTTCCGATCAATAATATGTCATCTACATATAATATCGTAAATGCTACAGAGCTCCCACTCACTTTCTTGTAAATACAAAGCTTCTCCAAAAGTCTCAGATGAACCCAAATGCTTTGATCACACTATCAAAGCGCTTATTCCAACTCCGAGATGCTTGCACTAGTCCATAGATGGATCGCTGGAGCTTGCATACTTTGTTAGCTCCCTTTGGATCGATAAAACCTTCTCGTTGCATCATATACAACTCTTCTTCCGTAAATCCATTCAGAATGCGTCTTTACATCCATTTGCCAAATTTCATAATCATAAAATGCGGCAATTGCTAACATGATTCGGACAGACTTAAGCATCGCTACGGTGAGAAGGTCTCATCGTAGTCAACCCCTTGAACTTGTCGAAAACCCTTTGCATAAGTCGAGCTTTGTAGACGAGAATATTACCGTCGGCGTCGGTCTTCTTCTTGAAGATCCACTTGTTTTCTATTGCTTGCCTACCCTCGCAAGTCAACCAAAGTCCATACTTTGTTTTCATACATGGATCCCATCTCAGATTTCATGGCCTCAAGCCATTTTATGGAATCTGGGCTCACCATCGCTTCTTCATAGTTCGAGGTTCATCATGATCTAGTAGCATGATTTCCGTAACAGGATTACCGCATCACTCTGTGCGGATCTTACTCGTTGATCTACGAGGTTCTGCAGAGCAACTTGATCTGAAGTTTCATGATCAACATCATCAACTTCCTCACTACTTGGTGTAGATGTCTCAGAAACCGGTTTCTGCGGCAAACTACCTTCAAGTAAGGGAGAAGGTACAATTACCTCATCAAGTTCTACTTTCCTCCCACTCACTTCTTTCGAGAGAAACTCCTTCTCTTGAAAGGATCCATTCTTAGCAACCAATGTCTTGCCTTCGGATCTGTGATAGAAGGTGTACCCAACTGTCTCCTTTGGGTATCCTATGAAGACACATTCGATTTGGGTTCGAGCTTATCGGGTTGAAGCTTTTTCACATAAGCATCGCATCCCCAAACTTTAAGAAACGACAACTTTGGTTTCTTGCTAAACCATAGTTCATAAGGTGTCGCCTCAACGGATTTTGACGGTGTTCTATTCAAGGTGAATGCGGCCGCCTCTAGAGCATAACCCCAAAACGATAGCGGTAAATCTGTAAGAGACATCATAGATCGCACCATATCTAGTAAAGTGCGACATGACGCTCGGACACACCATTACGCTGTGGTGTTCCGGTGGCGGAGTTGCTAAACTATTCCGCATTGTTTCAAATGTAGACCAAACTCAGAACTCAAATATTCACCTCCACGATCGATCGTAGAAATTTAATTTTCTTATTACGATGATTTTCAACTTCACTCTGAAATTCTTTGAACTTTTCAAATGTTTCAGACTTATGTTTCATTAAGTAGATATACCCATATCTGCTTAAGTCATCCGTGAAGGTGAGAAAATAACGATATCCGCCACGAGCCTCAACATTCATCGGACCACATACATCTCAGTATGTATGATTTCCAACAAATCTGTTGCTCTCTCCATAGTACGGAGAACGGGTTTTAGTCATCTTGCCCATGAGGCACGGTTCGCAAGTGCCAAGTGATTCATAATCAAGTGACTCCAAAAGTCCATCAAGATGGAGTTTCTTCATGCGCTTTATAATCGATATGACCTAAACGGCGGTGCCACAAATAAGTTGCACTATCATTATCAACTCTGCATCTTTTGGTTTCAACATTATGAATATGTGTATCACTACTATCGAGATTCATCAAAATAGACCACTCTTCAAGGGTGCATGACCATAAAAGATATTACTCATATAAATAGAACAACCATTATTCTCTCGATTTAAATGAATAACCGCCTCGCATCAAACAAGATCCAGATATAATGTTCATGCTCAACGAAGGCACCAAATAACAATTATTTAGGTCTAAAACTAATCCCGAAGGTAGATGTAGAGGTAGCGTGTCGACCGCGATCACATCGACTTTGGAACCATTTCCCACGCCGATCGTCACCTCGCCCTTTGCCGTTGTTCGCAATCCGTAGTCCCCTGCTTCGAGTTGCAAATATTAGCAATGTAACCAAGATCAAATACCTGTGGTACTGCGAGCTCTAGTAAGGTACACATCAATAACATGTATATCACATATACCTTTGTTCACCTTGCCATCCTTCTTATCCGCCAAATTCTTGGGGCAGTTCCACTTCCAAATGACCACCGCTTGCAAGAGAAGCACTCTGGTTTGTGCTTAGGTCCAGACTTGGGTTTTTCTCCGAGCAAAGCAACTTGCTTGCTGTTCTTCTTGAAGTTCCCTTCTTCTTCCCTTTACCTTTCTTCTTGAAACTAGTGGTCTTATTGACCATCAACACTTGATGCTCCTTCTGATTTCTACCTCCGCAGCCTTTAGCATTGTAAGAGCTCTGTATAGTCTTTACTAACCCTTGCATATTATAGTTCATCACGAAGCCTTTGTAGCTTGGTGGCGTGATTGAAGAATTCATCAATGACACAATCATCCGGAAGATTAACTCCCAATTGTGTCAAGTGATTGTAGTACCCGGACATTACGAGTATGTGCTCACTAATGTAACTATTCTCCTCCATCTTGCAGCTATAGAACTTATTGGAGACTTCATATCTCTCAATTCGGGCATTCTGTTGAATATCAACTTCAACTCCTGGAACATCTCATATGCTCCATGACGCTCAAAACGCCGTTGAAGTCCCGGTTCTAAGCCGTAAAGCATGGCACATCGAACTATAGAGTAGTCATCGCTTTGCTCGCTAGATGTTCACAACATCCGTGTTGCTCTGCAAGAAGCAGTTCGCACCCAGCGGTGCATCCAGATTTAACTCTTCTATGCAGCAATGAGGATAATCCAAAGTTACGGACCCAATCCGTATAATTGCTACCATCATCTTTCAACTTTGCTTTCTCAAGGAACGCATTAAAATTCAACGGAACAACAAAGACGAGCCATCTATCTACAATCAAACATAGACAAGCAAGATACTATCAGTACTAAGTTCATGATAAATTTAAGTTCAATTAATCATATTACTTAAGAACTCCCACTTAGACAGACATCTCTCTAGTCATCTAAGTGATCACGTGATCCAAATCAACTAAACCATAACCGATCATCACGTGAAATGGAGTAGTTTTCAATGGTGAACATCTTATGTTGATCATATCTACTATATGATTCACGCCGACCTTTCGGTCTCCGTGTTCCGAGGCCATATCTCGCATATGCTAGGCTCGTCAAGTATAACCCGAGTATTCTGCGTGTGCAAAACTGGCTTGCACCCGTTGTAGATGGACGAGAGCTTATCACACCCGATCATCACGTGGTGTCCGGGCACGATTTAACTTTGGCAACGGTGCATACTCGGGAGAACACTTCTTGATAATTTTAGTGAGAGATCATCTTATAATGCTACCGCCAATCAAAGCAAGATAAGATGCATAAAGGATAAACATCACATGCAAATCAATATAAGTGATATGATATGGTCATCATCATCTTGTGCTTCGTGATTCCATCTCGCAGCACCATCATGATCACCATCGCCACCGGCGCGACACCTTGATCTCCATCGTAGCATCGTTGTCATCTCGCCAATCTTATGCTTCTACGACTATCGCTACCGCTTAGTGATAAAGTAAAGCATTACAGTATGCGATTGCATTTCATACAATAAAGCGACAACCATATGGCTCCTGCCGATTGCCGATAACTTCGTTACAAAACATGATCATCTCATACAATAAAATATAGCATCGCGTCTTGACCATATCACATCACAACATGCCCCGCAAAAACAAGTTAGACGCCCTCTACTTTGTTGTTGCAAATTTTACCGGCTGCTACGGGCTTAAGCAAGAACCAATCTCACCCACGCATCAAAACCACAACGATACTTTGTCAAATAGACTCCGTTTTAACCTTCTCAAGGACCGGGCGAGCCACACTCGCTCAACTAAAGTGAGAGAGACAGACACCCGCCATCACCTTTAAGCAACGAGTGCTCAGAAGCGGTGAAACCAGTCTCGCGAAGCGCACGCGTAATGTCGGTCCGGGCCGCTTCATCTCACAATACCGCTGAACCAAAGTATGTCATGCTGGTAGGTAGTATGACTTGTATCGCCCACAACTCACTTGTGTTCTACTCTGCAAAACATCAAACCATAAGAAAACCTAGGCTGGGATGCCACCGTTGGGGAACGAGTAATTTCAAAAATTTCCTACGCACACGCAAGATCATGGTGATGCATAGCAATGAGAGGGAGAGTGTTGTCCACGCACCCTCGAGACCAAGCGGAAGCGATCACAACGTAGAGGAAGTAGTCGACGTTCTCCTCGCGATCCGACCGATCCCGGCGCCGTTACTCGACGCCCGAAGTTCTTGACACACGATAACTCGATGACGCCCTCGAACTCCGATCCAGCCGAGTGTCGAGGAGAGTTCCACAAGACGACGGCGCAGGACGATCTTGATGTTCTATCGGCGAGAGCTTCGCTTAAGCTTCATGACGATATGACCGAGGTGGAATATGGTGGAGGGCGCACCGACACGGCTAAGGAACGATCCGTAGATCAAACTTGTGTGTTCTAGGGTGCCCCCTGCCTCAGATATAAAGGAGCAAGGGGGTGCGGCCGGCCCAGAGGAGGCGCGGCCGAGGAGTCCTACTCCCACCGAGTAGGACTCCCCCTTCCTAGTTGGAGTAGGATTGGGGAGGGGAAGAAGGAAGGGGCGCCGCCTCCTTGTCCTATTCGGACTAGGGGAGGGGCACGCGCCTGCCCTAGCCGGCCCCTCCTCTTCTCCCTCGAGGCCCACTAAGGCCCAATAGCCTCCGGAGGGTTCCAGTAACCCCGGTTTCCCGTAAAATCCCGATTTCACCGGAACCATTCGAACTCCAAATATAGGCTTCCAATATATCAATCTTTATGTCTCGACCATTTCGAGACTCCTCGTCATGTCCGTGATCACATCCGGACTCCAAACTTCTTCGGTACATCAAAATACATAAACTCATAATATAACATCACATCGAAACCTTAAGCGTGCGGACCCTACGGTTCGAGAACAATGTAGACATGACCGAGACACGTCTCCGGTCAATAACCAACAGCGGACCTGGATGCCCATATTGGTTCCTACATATTCTACGAAGATCTTTATCGGTCAGACCGCATAACAACATACGTTGTTCCCTTTGTCATCGGTATGTTACTTGCCCGAGATTCGATCGTCGGTATCCAATACCTAGTTCAATCTCGCTATCGCAAGTCTCTTTACTCATTCCGTAATACATCATCTCACAGCTAACTCATTAGTTGTAATGCTTGCAAGGCTTCAAATGATGTGTATTACCGAGAGGGCCAGAGATACCTCTCCGACAATCGGAGTGACAAAACCTAATCTCAAATACGCCAACCCAACATCCGCCTTTGGAGACACCTGTAGTACTCCTTTATGATCACCCGATTACGCTAGACGCTTGGTAGCACCAAAGTGTTCCTCCGTAAACGGAGTTGCATAATCTCATAGTTACAGAACATGTATATGTCATGGATAAAAGCAGTAGCAACATACTAAACGATCGTGTGCTAAGCTAATGGAATGGGTCATGTCAATCGATCATTCTACTAATGATGTGACCTTGTGAATCAAATAACAACTCTTTGTTCATGGTTAGGAAACATAACCATCTTTGATTAACAAGCTAGTCTAGTAGAGGCATACTAGTGACATATTGTTTGTCTATGCATTCACACATGTATCATGTTTCCGGTTAATACAATTCTAGCATGAATGATAAACATTTATCATGAAATAAGGAAATAAATAATAACTTTATTATTGCCTCTAGGGCATATTTCCTTCACCTTTACCCCGTGCCCCGGTCAAGGTTGTCCGGACGGATTTGTGACCAGCCATGAGCTGAGAGAGAGTGTGTGGCCACCTATATCTTGCTTAGATCTGGAGAGCATGAGAGAGTGAACGAGAAGAACCCTAGTAAAGCAAGTGCTCAGGCTCCTGCTTTTATATATAGTGGAGTGATTTTGTTGTACCGGCTTCAAAAAATGTGCTCCTACATGTACCCGCGAGTGGGTGTGAGAGAACTAGTGCGTGCGTGCACCGCTTCTCTTCGTGAGAGTACAATATATACTATGCCCAAAGAACGTTCGCCGCAAGAGTAATAGTATAAGTGTGTGACCTGTGAGCTAAAATAAAATGTGCGCACCGTCTTTTGTTTTTTAGAAGTTCTAAGGGTAGGGTGTGAAGAGCACATATGTGCGTGACGTCTACCTGCAGATAGAGGATGGGTGCGACGTGCGAGTGTGCGAGAGGACTCGGGAGAGTCGTGACTCGTGAGGGTGCGTGTGCATGAGAGAGAGGGGGGCACGTATCAATGCAATGCATGTGTCCGTAAATCATTATCCGACAAACATTCGCCACAAGCCTTTTCCTGACGAACACCGTAAGAACCGTTAGATTGGCATCCGATAGTGTCAGTTTTGCCATGTCATTTAACAGAATAGCCACTCCTCCTACACACAAATCTTCCACGTGAGTGTTAGCAACTGCCATATGCTTCCTCCGTTCCGAAACGCAGTGCATATAGCTTTATTGAAAATTAGAACCTCGCAAACTTTTACCGAGTTTTCGTATACCAAATTGCACATGTAGAATACCCTGTATATATCATTTCATTCATCTTCGATAGGTAACTATAAAGATGGGTGAGGAATCTACAAAGAAAGACCATCGTATCACCCGCAGCAATTTCAACCATCCTTTAGTGCCGAGGAATATCATAGGAACTCTATATGATATGATTTTTATAGGATTTTTTCCTTTAGAGCCAATTGGTTCATAGTAATAGATTCATATACTCTACATTTCAATGGAAATAAACATGATATAATTTCTATAGCTTTAGAGCCACTTGGTTCATATGAATGGATTCCTATACTCCCTTAATTTCAAAGGAAAATAAACACTAGCGTATATTCAATAGAAAAGTTCATATGATATGAATCAAATTACATCTCTTTACTAATCCCTCCTCATAGGAATTGAGATACATGTCATCTCTAGATTCAATAGAAAAGTTCCTATTATGTGAACCAAATGACATCTCTTTTCCAATCCCTACTCATAGGAATTGAGATGCTCCATGTCATCTCTTTCCCTACAACTTCCACGTATGCATCTTCTATTCCTAAATAGATAGTACAACCCACTAGTAGCTTTTTTCCAAAACATGCAACTATGGCATAAGAACTATATAGTGTGCCAATAACTTTGAAAGATGGTCGCTGGATGAAGCTAACCCGACAGTGCAGAGATGGGAAAATCCGAGCACCTTGGCCGTTGGATATCATCAACATTCCACCAGATCCGCCACATGTACAATTTAGAAGACTCCATGGTTGAACTTAAGCATAATGCACAAACCTCAAAACACAAGCACTTCTCCTTTGTTCTAGAATCTTTCAGATCATAATTGATTATTTTTTCTAAATGAATTACCATTATTTGTTTTTTACTTTATGATTTACAATGCACAACCCCATGAATCTTAACATTTTTATAAAACTAATTGATTTTGAATGAGATGAACTATAAGAACTAAATGAACATCTACATCATGCATATATGACTTAAAGCTTTACATGCTATAGTGTGTATTTATTCATAATTTGGTTTCAAATCTCATGCTCAATACATGTGTACCTTACTAGTTTTGAGTAGAGTAGCAAATTTCACGCTGCCCGGGTATATCAAAATGCAGGCCCATGCATCATTGCCTTTCGGTCGAATCCCACGCCCACAATTTTTGTACGCTTATATCTCCACTGGTCCCCGAACCCAAAATGTTGCCTCGCTCCCGTAAAACCAAGCGGCCCACACATATTTAAGGCGCCGACTGAACCCGCTTACTACGACGTGGCCCGCATGCCGTAGTACTCCTACAAACCCTACCGCCGACTCATCATCGGTTTTCTACAAGAGGACGAGGGAGAAGCCGATTTGTAGTGGAGGTGCTTTCAAAAAAAAGGATCTATAGTGGAGACCCCTACCTAGGCTGCCCTAGGTAGCTGCCGACGATCATTGTTTTCTTTTGTGTATGCTCTGCACGCTAGAGTGAAATGATGGTTGCTTTTTTCATCCAAATTTTAATGCGGAAAGGTGGGGCTTTGTGATTTGACCCCTCATCGCTCATTTTCTACTACTGCGGCGCTATGACCGGGGTGCCTGCAATTCCAACCGCTGCTCCGAACTGTAATTTGGTGCATCGCATGTGGAACAAGATGGTGGATGAGCCACATGTCTGCCAAAGGGGTCCTGTTAAGTGTGTCGCCATTTCGCAGCGGATCGACCGCTTGAGTTGCTACGCCAACACGACAGGAGCAGCCTACCACTTGGTTTTGCTCCTTGGTGAATCCCTACTATATTGATCTAAAAAGATACGTGCTGAACTACCCTCTCCGTCTCGGTTTTTTATTTGTAGGCGTCTCGGTTTATAGGGCCTGCACGTAGTTCTAGGTCATCCATTTGACTAACTAAATATGAGTTACTATGTCACAAAAAGTATATCATTGGATTCTTATTTGTTGATATGTGAAGAAACAGGAAACAAGGTAGAAGTTAATGCACCGCGCCTTAGTATTGTGGGATTATTTCGTTTTCGTAAGATGACGTGCGTTTGGTTGCAAGGGTGGTCATGAATGGGTTGGGATCGTTCAGAAAATAGACATGTTTGGTTATAAAGCACATGAATGGTTCGAGTCAAAAAAAGAGAATATGCCTTGAAGATGCTGAACCATTCCACCCAACCAAATCGGCCGAATCAAATGGCCACCCTTTGCATGCATGACTATGTGAGCATGACTAGTGGTCCCGTCTTAAATAATTAGCTCATCTCTTATATTCAGCCAAACAAATGAATTGAATGGTTCAATCCCAAAAAAATTGAATGGTCCCAATCCATTCATACGATACCTTCAACCAAACGCATCCGACAAAGGGAGTAGTTGTATTTAAAAGTCGAGGGCGGGGCTTTTCCTACGTGGTAGGCGGGGCAGTTCCGCCTAGTCGGTTCGATAGAGACGCAAGAAGATGAGGGAGTAGGCTGCTGCAAACGTAGGGCTGTGTGATTTGACAATGAAGTTATCTTTGGACAGGTGGGGCCCCGTGATTTGACTTGCCATTATCATTTTAACTGCGGCGCTACGACCGGCGTGAGTCTCCCGATTCCTGACCACCCCCATACAGGTGCCTCTCCCAATGCTCCACCATGTAGTAGTAGAGGATGGCTCTTGCATGAGAGCCCACTTCTCCACTTTTTCCTTGCCTCTCTTTCCTCCACATATGCAAAAATGTCATGTAAAGCGCACTATTGTACTTACTTGCTCCTACAGGTGCTTAAGCTTGCCACATAGGCATAAAGTCTGATGTGGCAAGTTAATCAAGAAGAGAGAGACTAGTTTGGTGACCTAAGGAAGAAACGGTGCTAAGCGCGTGTACCTAGGTGAAAAGACAAATTTGAGTCTATAGCTAATTAAATGAAGCAAACTTAGCAACACCATTTCATTGGAAGAGGTCACTCCTTGGCAAATGCAATAAATACTAGTACTCCCTGTGTCCCATAATATAAGAACGTTTTTGGCACTACACTAGTGTCCAAAACGTTCTTATATTATGTGACGGAGGGAGTACAAAGAAAGAGATAGAGAGGAGTAAAAAAATACACTTATAGCCAACCTTATAGCCAACCTTGTTGTAGTATGAGTGACTAAGTGATGACTATGTATGACATGCCGACATCAGATAGCCTAACGCACCGTGTTAAATCTCCAAGGGCGCGACCGCGCGAGCGACGCGACAGTCGTGATAGGCGCGACCATAATACGGGCTGCTGACAGCCCTTGGAGATCAAACGGTCGCATGCTAAGTTGCTGAAAATTTTAAGAATAACCCTCCAGGATAGGATATTCACCCATAGGTCTAGAATCACGCCATGCAACCATTCGATCTCAGATCCGAGGGCTCTCGGAAGCCCGTATCATGGGAGAATCGAAAGCCACTACCCTGCCGTTCGCACGCTGGCAGTTCGCTCCTACTCATCCACGTACGTCCTTTAATACTACGGCGGTTCGCTCCTAGTCGTCTCGTCCATTCACATTACGGCAGTTCCACTAACCCTAACCCTCCTCCCAAATCCATGGCGTCCCAAATCTCCCCGATCGGCGGTGAGTACAAGGTTATGACCATCACCGGTGATGAGTTCGACGTCATCTACACCCGTACTTCCGCGACGGTGAAAGGATGCCTTTCTCGCTTTAGACGCATGTTAGAAAACTCACATGATGAGTGCGTCGCTGGGCTAGATGTTGATTACACCACAGTCGTGGGACGAGAGAAGGATCTAAAGGACGAAGAGAGGAAGAAGCCCGCCGTAATCCAGGTTTGCGTACATAATGTTTGCTTGGTCTACCACATATGCCATGCAAACGTTGAGTGCCAGGATTTTAAGAACTTCCTCGAGGACAAAACAGTCAAATTCGTTACTGTAGACTTTGGTAATGACAAAGAAGTCCTGCATCGGATAGGCCTCGTTGTAGGCAACCCCTTCGACCTCCGGAAGAATTGGCTGGTGCCCTTTCGTCAGCCTTCAATGCTGACCCTGGCAGGA
Organism: Aegilops speltoides; assembly: GCA_021437245.1. NCBI lineage: Eukaryota > Viridiplantae > Streptophyta > Magnoliopsida > Poales > Poaceae > Aegilops > Aegilops speltoides. The sequence goes on from JAHHZJ010000114.1 coordinate 53,432, forward strand.
GCCATGGTTCATCCTTTGTACGGTAAACTGAAGAAACCTCATTACACATTTCATCATCATGCATGGCACTGAAATGTACTAGATATAGACCACAACCAGTACGCTGCAATGGATGGCTACCTTTGTTTCAATATCTACAAGGGTTGGATGAAGAGCAACAGCCAAGTTGGCGGTTGAAGCAAAGAAGTATCGGCCAAGAGGAAGAGGGACAAGGACGAAGTCGAGGACGTGGACGAGGACTCCGAGTAAGGTGGCAGTGTCGTTGCTCATGGTGGTTCTAAACTTCTAATGCAGCGTCTACCGGATTAGTTGCATAGTTCAATTTCAGGTGTGCTTAGTTTAATTTGATGGGTGTGTTGTGCTGAGCCCCCAACAGCACTATGTTATGTTTCTTCTCGTTATTTTAACTCTTCAGTATGTACATACTAGTACTAGTATTTCTTTAATAGAATTTAGCACCTCAATTAAGCACGTACTAGCTTTTTTAATAGTACTATATGCATAATTTGGCCACGAGCGCTCTCTATATGTACCACCTTTTTTAAAAATTTCAATTTTTGCTCCATGGCGCAATCCATCGATAGTGTAGTACTACTGTTCAAAAGTATACATTTTTTAAAAGGCTAGTGTACTGTTCATCATATATATATATATATAGCCAGTTAAATTATCAACCTAGAACGACGTGCATGCCATGTAGTAAACCGATACGGAGGAAGTATAGTAAAAATGCGGGGATTTTACCGAGCAATCGGCGGGGGAGCATGGCCTGTCATGCGGTCCCACATGTCATGATGTACCAAGGCAATGTGCGTGTCCCTCTTGAGGCAGAAGCAATACTAGTACTCCTACGTGGTTTGAGATGATGTCGAACCGAAGTGTGAAATAATGGTGGCTTCGTCCGTCTAGGAAGGTGCGGCATTGTGATTTGACGTCTCATTGCTCACTACTACTATTGGGCCGGTACTAAAAGGCCCACCCTGCTGTTCTCAAGACTGTTATTTGGTGCTTGACACATCGACCCGTTTCTATATGTCCCACATGTCGGTGACAGGAAGTACAAAATTCATGAAAGGGAGCATCGACGCAGGAGTATACTACAGAATTCATGAAAGGGAGCGACTTAGTTTTGGAAAAATCTGTTTTACGGAGTACGTACCCACTAGGGTTTATAGGGCTCATCTAAAAAACATTCATTTTTCCATTTGATAAGTCTCAATTCTACTATACTAGTAGTAGTACCATTACATGTTGGATTTCGACGTGCGTTAGATCACCCGACGCAAGCAGTGTCAAGAGGAAACTAACCAATGCATGTACAAGTTCATGGAAATTTAGTGGTCATTCATGCATTTGTTCTAATTAATGCGTCGGTAAACATAACTTCTTGAGAAAAACGATCATACTGTGCAAACTACGAAATTAATTCGACCACTCACCGTCTACCTTGATTGGAGAAATTTTGAAATTGAGCCATAAACTGGAAAGGAGGGAGTAGTAACTTTTGTCTCGATTACTATTTGTGGCCTTGTATAGATGCAAAATGTATTTTTTTATAGTGGCCTTTTATAAGTAAATAGAGGGAGTACTAACCAAAGTACGTAGTAGGGACGAGGAGTAAACGGAGTGAGTAGTAAAATTTTCTCCACGTGTCGCGAGCCACCGCGCGCATGGGCGAGGGAGCGGGCGTAAAGGCGTACAGTAGTACTCCAGCTTCACCTCATCCTGCGAGCCACCACGCCCGTGGGCGGGGGAGATGGCATACTAAGCAAGTTTCTCCTTGTTCTGTGAGTTGACGGGACACATCAAAAGTACTCCAGTGTATAGAGCCTTGCCTCTAAGGTAGGCCCCACATGGTTTGCCTCTTTTTTTAATTTAACATAACGCGTCAAGTCGCAATTTGTTTGTTCACCCGTGGTAGACGATCCTCCCTCCACCAAGTGGAAAACCAGTACACGTGCCAAATTACCACGTGGGCTGCCTTTTTCATACGTAAATGAGCTCCACCGTGTACCCGCTGGTGTGGTTGGGAAAGAGACGGAGTACGCGGCGCCATGCGACACCTCTTCTCTTCAGGCACGCCCCCACCCACGTGGGTGTGTGTGAGAGATACAAACCTAGAGATAATGCGACGCCCATCCCCATGCCTCCGCCCAGTCCGACCACCAGCCACCACCACGGCACCACGCCCCACTCCTCCTCACCTTATCTCTCATATTTCTCCCTCCATTTTTATATACAAGGGGCCACTATCAACATTACAATTTGCAGATATACAAGGCCACTAACACTAATCAATGCAATATTAATGGTGTTTGCCTCGTGGTACTAGCAAAGGAGGACATTAATTATCCCTTGCATGCATGCGGGAGTTTGTACAAAATGCATCTTGATGTTCCGTGCAATGCAAGGGCATCTTGCTAGTCCATGAAAACAACACATGGCAAAATTCCACGGCGAACGAGGGATTTGGATCTGTTGGGAGGGGCTATTTGATCTTGCCCGGTAGCCAAAATATTGGCGACTTTTTGTCCACGGTGCCTTTGCCACCGATGAACGAGGAACGGCTCGGGTGCTCATGCTATCATGCATCCTCCAGCGCGCATGTTTGAGACGAGCTCGCACGAGCTGTGTTTATTTGTCCCACAACGCCGCCCGAGCCGCCCACAGACCGACCGGCGACCCGCAAATTACGCCATCCAACCGTAGCCGCACACATTATGACATCAACTCAACCAACCGGACGAAATTCACGCAAACACGTAGACAAACTGATACTCATTCACGCAACCACCGGAGTATTTCATATAAACAACGACGGAAATAATATAAAATACCGGATTTTCACACAAACATGACGGATTTCATTACATTCAAATGAACTATGCAGTGCTAGTTCTGGACAGCACAGGTATATAATACATGGCCTAAATGGTCGCCCGACGATCGATTTGTGTTCCTCATGTCCGACAGCACGATCACCGGACTGCCGGGAGCCCCGGAGGTATATGCTTCAGCCCAAAAGACGGCTCGCTTCCCCACTGCCCCACTGATATCATTGGCTGGTGCCGAAGATGATGGTGGCCGGCACCGGTTCAAGTTCATCACCGGCCACTACTTCGCCATGGCCGGCACCTTCTCGAGTTCATCCTAACATTGACCTCTTCCGTTGAGCCCATGCGGGGTCGACGAAGGTCCTCGCAACAAAAGGATCCGGCAAGACACCTGCTGTGTACGCCGGCGTCGCCTCCGCGGTGGCCTTCATGGGACCCAAGTGGCAGCGGCCTCCCGTGTTCTACTTCTCCTAGATGATGGTGGCAGACGCGGAGGCGCTGGCCACCGACTCGTCGCTCTCCGCGCACCCGGCTTCTGTCGCTGCTTGCATGGCACGGCCGCCGGCATGGGAGTCTCGGCCATAGAAACAGAAGATGCGGTACGAGGCGGCGGAGTGGACGGCAGCAATGATGCCCGTGCGCCTCTCCTCGTTGAGCTGGTCTGGAGCGGCGAGTTGCTGAACCGCGCGCCGGCTTGGGGCGGCAACTGGCTCTGTCGGGCGAGGGTAGGGAGGTGGATCAGCGAGCTGCATAGCTCGTATCCGGCGGGCTACCCAGCCGGCTTGGATGCGGAATAACTACTCTTCGTAAGCCATTGTAAGAGTGGACAAAATGGTGGAGGAGATAGGGGAGCGCCGGAGGTGTGCGATTCTTGGCTGTCATTTGGCCTCGTTTAAATAGGAGATTAAATAGACGGCGGACGGGAGGAGCTCGGTCGGCGTTGCGTTTAACGCCAGCCCGGTCATGAACGGACGTGTGTCTAGAGTGGGTTTCTCGGCTTCCACACGGGCGGGTTTCATGGGGGCGTTTGAATGCGGCACGGAGGCGTGTTTAGCCGGGCGTGCCGCGAGTGGCGCCCTCGACTCGACCTAGGACACCGCACCGCTTCTTCAACCGACGTAGGGCTCTTTGGGTGCATGGCCTGCATGTCGCTGACCCAACGCAGCAAAGGCACAGCAGAGGAACCTTTGGTGGGCCAGGCGGTCGAAGCGGGTGAGGGAGTCTCGACTAGGGGTGTCCGGACAGCGGACTATCATTATCCGCCGGACTCCAAGACTACTTAAGATAGAAGATTGAAGACTCGCTCGTGTCTCGATGGTACTTTCCTTGGCGTGGAAGGCAAGCTTGGCAATACGGATATGTAGATCTCCTACCATTGTAATCGACTGTAATTCCTAGCCTCCTCCCGTGTCTATATAAACCGGAGGGCTTTAGTCCGAGGGACAACATACATTACAACAATCATACCATAGGCTAGCTTCTAGGGTTTAGCCTCCTTGATCTCGTGGTAGATCTACTCTTGTACTACCCATATCATCAATATTAATCAAGCAGGATGTAGGGTTTTACCTCCATCAAGAGGGCGTGAACCTGGGTAAAAACATCGTGTCCCTCGTCTCCTGTTACCATCTGCCTAGACGCACAGTTCGGGACCCCCTACCCGAGATCCGCCGGTTTTGACACCGACATTGGTGCTTTCATTGAGAGTTCCTCTGTGTCATCACTGATAGGCTTGATGGCATCTTCAACTAACAACGATGTCCAGGGCGAGACTTTTCTCCCCGGACAGATCTTTGTATTCGGGCGGTTTCAAGATCGCGCGCCAATTCACTTGGCCATCCGAGCAGATCGAAGCTACGCCCGCCGTCAGTCGATTCGAAGCTTAAACTTCACGGCCGATGTCCGCGGAGACTTGATCTTCGACGGACTCGAGCCACAGCCAAGCGCCCAAGACTCGACGATGGGCACGATCCAGCTCGCTGCCGAACAAAGGCCTTGGTGGTCAAGATTCGATCCGCTTCGCCATTAGCCCGGCCGATCGCCAGATCAAGGGCCGGTGGATAGACGCCGCCCGGGCTTCAACATCCACGGCGATGGAGCCGAACATCGATCTTGTCCCCGCGAAACTCGTGGTTCGAGGCGCCGACTCGCCGACTCCAAACCTCCCGCGCCCTACCAATCGATCCGGATTGGGCGCCGTTATGGAGTTCACCATCATGACATTTTCCAACACTCGCTTTTGGCGATATCCTGAATTCATCAAGCATCTTCGCTATCAGAGAATCCTGGCCGACTATGGCCAGACGGTTGGGGTACGGACGACGAAGAAATTCAGAGCCCACCCACCACCCACTTTGTAGCCATCGCCAATGATTTAACCGACATGCTAGACTTTGACTCGACGACATCGACGCCATGGACGCGACGATGCCGAGATTTAACAGGAGCCAGCCGCCATGTGGCAATCGAAGACCACCTCGCCATACGACATATATATGGTGGACACCCGAAAGACGGGATGGCGAAGAAGCAGCGGAGGCAGATTCTCTAAAGAAGCAGCCCAAACGCCGACGCCGCCGGGCGCCACTCTAAATCCCGCCACAAAGAAGAATGGAGATTCCGCACGGAGATAATAATACTCCCGGAGAGTGCCGAAGACAATCCCTCCAAAGAAGACTCAACGCAGAGGATGCGTAGCAAGCCCTCACGACAGGCAGCAGCATTTAAGGGGTTGAGGATGATAACTATATGCCTCCCTCCAAAGACGGCAAGCCTCAACGATGATGAATTCGCTGCACTCGAGGATCCCGTCAACAAGAGCGCTTCAAGCGCAGCTTATCGCCACAGCAAACAGCCTAAAGAAAAAGCAGCAATAGCTCCAAGCTGATCAAGACCTGCCGCCGATCGATGGACTAAGGTCCTCGCGTCAAGAGTATAAACTCAATTCCTCCAAAAGTTACCCAGGACGCAAGCTGCTCCCCCGATTAGAGGAGGAAGCATACATACCTTCATCACCAACAAGACGATATGGCTGACCGACCATCCCTTGGTCGTGACAGAGAGGCATCCAGCCCCCAGCCAAGACCGCACCCCAAGATCGCTCCAAAAGTACGGCCAAGAGGGAACGTACGGACTTGCGAGGCATATTGAGGACAAGGCAAGGCAATCCAGATCCATCTACGGATCACGGGCGCCCTACGACCCACGACGAATACCGCTGCGCCGACATAATAACACCGGCCGGGTCAACACAGCGAGACAGCGCCTCTCGAGCTGCGCCGCGATATTGCTCAATACAGGGCGCCAGACACCCTCTATGCTTCATCGACGAAGTAATGGATCATCGGATCCTCAAGGGTTTAAACCCAGAACATCGAATCTTACGATGGCACAACAGACTTCGCGGTTTGGATCAAGACTATCTTCTCCACATTCACATGGCCCGCGCGACCATCTACATGCCATCAAGTATCTCCCACTCAAGCTTAAAGGACCAGCTCGGCATTGGCTAAACAGCTTGGCTGCAGAGTCAATTGGTGTTGGAGGACCCGAAGCCGCATTCCTTGACAACTTCCGTGGCACATATGTGCGACCACCGACGCCGATGACCTAAGCCACATTATTCAGCAGCCGCATTTAATCGCCGCATAATTTTGGACACGGTTCTTGACAAAGAAAACCAAATCGCCGACCGTCCGGATGCAGAGGCCCTTGCAGCCTTCAAACATAACATCCGGACGTAATGGCTAGCCCGCACGTGGGGGTGAAAAGCCGAAATCCATGGCAGCCCTCACATCGCTAATGACCCGCTTATGCTGGAGAGGACAGCTGGCTAGCCCGTAGCAACAACCTCCGTAAAAATTCTGGCAGTCCGGATACAAAGGACAACAACGGCAGGTCATGTCGAAACAAAAACAGGCGCCGCATAAATGGCGACGATAAGGAGGATACGGCAATCAATGCCGGATTCCGAGCTCTACACCCGTCAGCGGAAGAAGCCATTCAAAAGAACCACTTCGGTCCGCCCAACTGGACCGAATACTCGACCGCTTATGCCGATACATGGCACTCTGAAAAGCCAGCTAACCACACCAATAGAGATTGCTGGTGTTCAAGCAGCCGACAAGTTAATTGTCAAAACAATGACAAGGGCTAAACAGCGACGACGAGGAGGAGACCCGCCACGAACAACAGAGGATGTAAGGGTTTCCCCACAAGTGCGGACGGTGAATATGATACACGCACCCACATACCCAAGAGGGAGAGGAAACGCGCACTCGTGGACGCCTATGCGATGGAGCACGCCCCAAAGTTCAATCCATGGTCCTCTTGTCCGATCACTTTCGATCAAGAGACCATCCGACCAGCATACGCTTATGGCGGATTCGCCGCATTGGTTTTAGACCCAATCGCCGATGGATTTCACTCACAAGAGTCCCGATGGACGGCAGTAGTAGCCTGAACCTGCTTTATCAGATACAAGGCGCAAAATGGGCATAGACCCATCAAGGATCAAACCTACAAAGACAACCTTTAAAGGTGTCATTCCAGGAGTGGAGGCCAATCAGACAGCTCACCACACCGAAGTGGTCTTCGATCCCTGATAACTTCCGGAGCGAAGAGTTAATCTTCGACATAGTCCCGCTTCGCAGCGGCTATCACGCTCGCTTCGGACGAACGCGTGCTTGTAAAATTCAACGCGTGCCGCATTATGCATACCTAAAGCTCAAGATGCCAGCCCTCGTGGAGTCATCACGGTCAATAGGAATACGGAACGCCCTCCGAACGGAGGAACATACATGCTCTCGCGTAAGTACAGAGCAGCCTTCTAAGGCAATTCTCAAGTCCGCAGTTAAAGGGCGGACACAAAGAAAGCGCACCCGAGCAATGCCAACCAAGACCACCTGGCTTGATCAGAGCACGATAGCAATGCGGCCCCAACCTCGCCCCAAGATGATCGCAAGAATAACACTCGCTGACATCATTACGCTTTGAGATACTATGGGCGCAGGAAAGGGGCACGATCACAATGGACCCAGAGTGCGGCTCGACACACCAGGCTCACAAGTGTGCCCCCCTTCCTTTTTATTTTTCTTCTTCTTTTTATGTACACAGGACTCATAACTGAAGCTCGTCCGGCATGCGAACCCGCCAACTCAAGATGCAACAATGTGACTAAAGAAGGCCATGATTTAACATCTGTGTGGTCTCAAGCATTTAGCATTAAAATTGATTATATACACCAAGTCTGCAGCTCATCCTCGAGGGGGACATGTTTATTTAGTCCAAATCCTTGCCTACCGTGACTATCTCAGATCAGTCCGCTCTACTAGTAGACTTTCTTTCATAAATAATGCAGCACCTTTTATTGCAATTATGTTATCTTTTATATATGTTCATTATATGACATCTTGCACCAGATATTTTTGTACGGCCAATACGCCAGGGCTTCGCTCCCCAAATTATGGTGTGATAAAGTCCAAACACTTTCACAAAGTGCGGCACCCGAACTTATGGCATTATATGAATCGCTCAATCATGTCTTGGGTCAATAGTTGGGTTTGCCTGCCCCACGCTTTTGGTGCCTTACGCCCGCTCGTCGGCTAAGGTGGACTGGAGAACCATCGCGATTGCGCCCGGTTGAGCCGGGTTAACGCCTCAAGGAGAAAGCTAAAACTGATCGGCATGATAAGGCGAGAGACCGGTCGCTGTTTGAGAGGTTCTTTCGTCCTTAAAGACTCACGCCGCTTGAGCGAAGTTCGATAATGTCGATGAAGGCGTGATAGCGCCCGGATTCGGTCTTATGAATACCAGGGCTTCACCAAATTTAAAATTATAGAATTATATGGCTAAGTGAGAGTGTTCAAGCATTATAAGTCCGGTTGCCTTGTTCGTCGTGGTTGAGCGCCTCCTAGATGGACCCAAAATGGGAACAAGAGTGCTCAAGTTTATCCCTAACACCCCAAAGACTTGTGGCTTGGGGGCTGAAGCCAACGACTTGCCATCTCTCGATTTCACAAACGGCCGCACAAAAGGTAATATTTTAAAATAAACAAGCGTTTTTCATGGCGATATGAACGAAGTTTTCAGCGCACATGATAAATACACAGCGAAGTTCACTAAAGATTACATTTCGAGCACTCATCCGCAATATCGCAGCTCCCTTCAGACAACTTTATAATATCGCTTCGGGCGTATGATGCTCCTTGCCCGGCGGTGGTGGGTCCGTGAGAAGCTTCTTCAGATCCAGTTTGCCCCATTGCACCTTTATGCGGGCAAGGGACCGACGAAGCGCCTTCAATACAAAGTGAGCGCTGACTACATCCAGCCTAGGGCATGCATCCACCAGCCGCCAGACGAGGCCAAAGTAGCTCCTGTGCATGGCCTGTCCGTGCCATAGCCGGACTATGAGGCCCTTCATGGCCTCCTCAGATTCCTTAGGAGTTCGACCACCGCTTCACTGGTCGCTTGGGGCACTGGATGGCCGGCCTCGAGTACCGAGACCAAGACCTTCTCCGCCGAGCCCTCCTCGCCACGATAGAATGCGGCGGCATCGATGCACTACGTGGCAGATCCGCAAACGCCTCGAGAGCTCCGAATGCGGTAAGTATCGTAATTCACATTAACATGCCCGCTTTGCATGAAAAATGCCTTACCCGCCGCTATCTTCTTTATGTCCTCAACCTCCTGAAGGGCCTTACGGGCCTCGGCCTTGGCGGATTTGGCACTTCGAGAGACGAGGCAAGCTCGACTCGAGTATTGAGTCACGCCCAAACTCTCATGCTTTCCATGAGAGCCCGGAGCTCTTGCCGAACTTCCGCCACCCGTGCCTCTTGCTTTTCTCGCCAGCCTGCTCATGTCAAGATCTGCTGCTCGCTGCGGACACAAGATCCTTCGTGGCTGCCACCTTGTTAGTGGCCCCGCAATACACATATTATCCTTGTTAATTTTATTCGCAACCAAAACCCTTTTCTCAGAAGGTACTTATTTAAAGTGGTGTTACTCACCTTATTTTTCCTCGAGCTGCCTCTTGGCATGGCCGAGCTCTTGCTCTGACCGCCGAGATCCTTCTTCAAGACTCGACCTCCGCCAAGCACGCGGCAGAGGTCAGCAGCAAGCAGCCCGCAAACCCATATTGACATATTTTAGGCAACCCACAGATATCTTGTTAGATCCTCATCCGCTTTTCTTTCTCGAACACCGAACTAAGCATCAGGCTACTGTCTATGCGGTATTACATTACATAATTTTAACTTCTTACCTCAAAGCCTCGTTAGAAGGGCTGCTGCAGCTTTGGTCAGCCCGCCTAGCGAAGCCGACCTTTTCAATCACCGCACTCATGATAGTGCGGTGTTCTTCCTCGATGGAAGCGCCTTTAAGCGCCCAACAGTTATTCGGCACCTCCGTTGGACGGAGCCCGCCGGGCGCCACGGTCCTGCCCTTCTTCTTCGAGTAGCCGCTTGCGGACTCGAACCACCGCGGGTTCCGGCGTAGAGTCCGGCGCAAAGTCCGGAGGTCGCTCGACGGGCGCCTCGAGCCTCCTCCGATGGGTCCCTTTGGGATCCCACCGCGCCCTTGTCACAGGTAGAGGCGGTCGGGACGGAATTTACGTCCGACGAGGCCAACGACCCGCCATCGAGTCGGGAGACCGCTATCAACCGGATTACGGGCAGAATGCAGCGTTAGAAGGATATCGTGATGACATAAAAGGTACGGCGATGAATGATCCGGATACTTACGATCTTGTTTAACGCTCGCCCTTGGGGGCCATTTCATCCTCGCCAACGCTGATGTTGGCGAACTGTCCGGGATAGTTCTCCTCTGACCCTTCGCCTCCCCGATTGGGGATGCCTTCCTCTTCTTCTCTCCTCCTCCGGAGAGAATACCTCCTCCTCGCCTTCGTGGTAGGAGTCCTCGCCGCCGTTAGAGTTCGATTACGGAACTCTTTCGAGTCCCCGTGGCCACCTTCTTGGCCTTTCTTCTCCGGCACCACGCGTCGTGTCGAACCAAGAGCCCCTGTTAAGCGGGCGCTCACTGGTCTTCGGCATGGGAGCCGGGCTGATGAGCAGCTTGGCCTTCTCCATCCATTCCTGTCAAAGGAAGAGGCAGAATGAAACCTCACTAGAGTCAATCTAATTATCACAATTGTCCCGTAATGGGGTTGAATCCGCGATCTTCCGTCGCGGATGCGGGGGCTTCGGCGCCCTTGAACTGCACCCTCCAGGCGCGTTCGTATGTTGTATCGAAGAGCCCGCTTAGCGCCTGGTGCTGTTCTGGATTGAACTCCCACAAATTGAATGCTCGTTCTTGGCATGGGAGAATCCGCCGGAGGAGCATGACTTGGACCACATCAACAAGCCGGAGCCTATTGCTCACCATCTTCTTGATGCAGGCTCGGAGTCCCGTCACCTCCACCGGATTGCCCCACTGCAAGCCCTTCTCTTTCCAGGAGGTGAGCTGCGTGGGGATTCCAGATCTAAACTCGGGGGCTGCCGCTCATGTGGGCTTGTGCGGCTCGGTGATGTAGAACCACCCCGATTGCCACCCCTTGACGGAGTCAACGAAGGTCCCTTCTAGCCAAGGGACGTTTGGAAATTTTCCCAACATGGCGCCCAAGATTCCGCCAAGGTTCTTCACAACCTTCGCTTGACGTTGAAGGTCTTGATCCATAGGCCAAGTGGGGCCAGATGCAGAGGAAGGTTTCACACACGCACGATAAACGCCGAGATGTTGAGGATGAAGTTCGCGCCAGATCGTGGAAATCCAGCCGAGTAAAACATGAGCCCCGGACAAATGGATGGAGCGGAAAGCCCAGTCCGCGGAGGAAGTGGGAAGGAAGATGACCCTCTCATGAGGCTCGGGGTAGGGATGAGCTGCCCTCGTCGGGCAGCCGGCGCGCGATATCGCCGAAAGGTATCCGCGTCGCAAGAAGCTTGGTGATGTCCTCCTCCTTGGCGGTGGAGGCTAACCATTTACCTCCGCGCCCGACATATTCGGAGAAGGTCGAGGCGAGATGCGCAAGCTTGGGCGTTGGAGCTTGAGTGCGGAGATGGATAAGCAAAGGAGGAAGAAGGCGAGGTGAGAAGGTAAACTTATCCTTACATATAGGCGGATTTAAAACTATGCGCCCCCACCGCCCGGTAAAACTCGCTTATCTCCCAAGCGCCATCATCAATGGCGCGTTGGGTTACCCACGTCCGTATTGATGAGGATCCCGGACAAGGGGGCACGATCTCGCTCGACAAGACGTGTTAAGGAAACCGCCGCTAAACGTGCTGAGGTGGTATGGTAAAAAACGATTCAAACAAGGACTTGGTAGTGGTGTGATGTCACGCCGCATAATACGTCAGCAGATTGAGCTAGTGTATATTTTATTCTCTCTATGGTGGAATGTGGAAATTATTTTTGTAGAGCCGGACACTATCCTGGTGTTCATTATCTTCTTTGGATTATTCAAGGGAGGAACCCGCCTTGCAATGCCGAACATTATGCATGCCGGACTTATCGTCATTGAAGACTGGTTCAGGGGCTACTGAGGGAGTCCTCGACTAGGGGTGTCCTGGACAATGGACTATCATTATCCACGGACTCCAAGACTACGAAGATAGAAGATTGAAGACTCCGCCTGCCTCGGATGGTACTTTCCTTGGCGTGGAAGGCAAGCTTTGCAACACGGATATGTAGATCTCCTACCATTGTAACCGACTGTAATTCCTAGCCTCCTCCGTGTCTATATAAACCGGAGGGCTTTAGTCCGTAGGACAACATACATTACAACAATCATACCATAGGCTAGCTTCTAGGGTTTAGCCTCCTTGATCTCGTGGTAGATCTACTCTTGTACTACCCATATCATCAATATTAATCAAGCAGGTGTAGGATCGAAAGTATGTCTAGAGGGGGGGTGATTAGACTACTTGACAATTTAAAAGTTTAGCCTTTTGATTAGGACAAGTTTTTAGCAAGTTCACAATGATGACCAAGTCAAGTATCACCCTACACATGCAATTCTAGAGTTATGGCAGCGGAAAGTAAATTGCACATGTAGTAAATAGAGGTGGAGAAGAGCAAACGCAATTTGGAGGCACGGAGATTTTTCTCGTGGTTCCGATAGGTGGTGCTATCGCCAATCCACGCTGATGGAGACTTCAACCCACTGAGGGTAACGGCTGCGTAGAGTCCACGGAGGGCTCCACCCACTAAGGGTCCACGAAGAAGCAACCTTGTCTATGCCATCATGGCCTACGCCCATGGAGGACTAGCCTTACTCGGGTAGATCTTCACGAAGTAGGCGATCTCCTTGCCCTTACAAACTTCTTGGTTCAACTCCACATCTTGACGGAGGCTCCCAAGCGACACCTAACTAATCTAGGAGGCACCACCTCCAAAAGGTAATAGATGGTGTTGGTGATGATGAACTCCTTGCTCTTGTGCTTCAAATGATAATCTCCCCAACACTCAACTCTCCTCACCGATTTGGCTGTGGTGGAAGAAAGGATTGAGTGGAAAGCAACTTGGGAAGGCTAGAAATCAAGTTTCATATGGTGGGAGTGGAGCAACTTGATCTCAACACAAGGGTAGGTAGTTTTCTTCTCGAAATGTAAGGTAGGAGTGGTAGTTCTTTTCGATGGCTCTCTCCACTAATGAAGAGGAGGTGGAGGGTATTTATAGCCTCCACACAAAATCCAACTGCTACACACATTTGACCAATCTCGGTCGATCAAGTTGACAACTCGGTGAGACCGAAAGTTCAAATCTTAGAACGTTGGGATTTTCAGTGGGACTAAAATACAATCTCTTGTTAGTCCGATTCTTCCAAAGACTAGGGTTTGCCAATCTCGTGGATCGACTTTATCATCTCGGTGACACCGATATGATTACAAAAGGTTACGTAGGTTGGCAACACTAGTTTCGTGAGACCGAGTTTGGAATCGGAAAATCCAAATTACTAGGGTTTGGCTATATGGCTGAGGTGGTTCATCTCGGTGTGACTGAAGTTTATGGAATCGGTGGGACCGAGATTACTTATGAGTATATGTTGGAATGAAAGATTGCCGATAGTTTGGGAGATAGATCACTAAGCACTTTGAGCAAACAGATCATTATCATAACCTCATCCCCTTTAATAGTATTGGCTTTCCTATGGACTCAATGTGATCTTGGATCACTAAACCAAAAATAGAGTCTTGAGCTTTTGCCAATGTTTTCCTTAGCATTTTGAGGGGTCCACATCTTCACCATTGCCATACCCATATCAATGAACTTTCTCAAATGATACTCAAGAAGTTATTAGTTCAATGATATATATGTTGTTATTAATTACCAAAACCACCCGGGATTAGTTGCACTTTCAATCTCCCCTTTTGGTAATTGATGACAACATATAGATCAAAGCTTCGACAAATGATATAATCAATGAATAATATCGTCGCTTTGAGAAGTATGTGATAAGCAAGAGCTCCCCTAAATTTGTGCATTATTTAAGATTTATGCTTGAATGCAAATGCACAATCGATTAGGATCATGGGTCACTCTTCCATGTCACATACATCTTGGTGGAGCGCACAAAATGATAAGAATGAATAGCATGCACCCAATCACCAAGACATGAGTAAATGATCATACAAGATATGAATAGCATATGATAAGCATTAAGCACACATTAAGGCATAGTATGATCAAGCACTCATCAAAGTAGAGCAAACGTAGTATCAAACACACAGAATGTCTCGGAAAACTCAAAAGTATCTCAAAGAAACCGCAAACGAAAGAGCAAAAACGAGCACTCTCTCTCTCTCGAAGTCCTATGATCTATACAATTTCTCCCCCTTTGGCAACAAGTTACCAAAAGTTCGAAAGGTATAGAGCTAAACGTCACTAGGGACTCACTGGCGGCTCCTGCAGGTTGATGGAGTGGAGATAGCTGCATCCGCAAAGGCTTCGCTGAAGTCTGTGGAGCTGGAGGAGGGACATCGAGCCGAGCCGAGCTGGAACCGATGGAGCTGTGGAGGTCTTGATCAAGAGCTCTGGGTCTGCCATCGAATAGCAGCTGATCTGGGCTTTGTGGGAACCAGAGCAGGCTGCTCATAGTCATCCCGACAAGGTCATCCTGCATCTCCTGCATGAGCTCTTCCTTCTCCCTCTTGGCATCCTCGATATCCGCTTCAAGCTTGTTGACAAGTGACTTGCACTTGGCCACCTTGACATCCAGAGCATGGAACTTGTCTTCAACTATCCACTCAAGACTCTCCCGAGACGCACTATGCTGGCCAAAGCGTAGTTCAATCCTCCGGTAGCTTCAAGAAGCTGTTCTCCAACGCCTTGGTTTTTTTGCTGCTGCCGCCGCTTCCTTCTCAGCTTTAGCTTGCTTGGCAGCTTCAGACTTAGCTTGACCTTCAACAGACGTGGGATCATCCTCACCATCACAACTTCATTATCCTCATGCTCAGGCTGCAGTGGCAAGTGGGGTCTATCCAACAAGTAGGTGCCCGTGCCAAACTTGGCATTGATGAGCATCTCAATGTGCGGGCAAACCCACATGACCTCTTCTCGTCTGCTGCAGTCCTCTTGATAGTCTCAACTATCGTGTCCATCACCTTGAAAGGTGCCTTCGATCTAGAATATGCAGCATGTTGATTGAATAGCCTCTTATCATGCGATGATCTCGGACTTGGGCATCAAGGTATGCCTCGTAATTGTGTTAGTGGTTGGGAGACCTGCCTCGAGGTGATACATCGAGCCGAGCTTTAACTCTACATCCTTAGCTGGTACCTCATTGTACATATTTTTCATAGACTCATGATTTTTCTTGGGAATTCCATAGACATCAACATCATCATCTCTTTGCACCGAGCATTGAGCAAGGCAGCCCACTCTTCAACAGTTGAAGAGAATCTCGCCTTCACCATCCATACAATTCGCCATCTAGATAGAAATGTGTCAGGCATAGAATTGCATGATCATCTCATCATTCCATGCCGGTTTCGACCAACGAACTCAGAACTCCACATGCGGTGAAGCTCTCATGCACATGTGGAAAGTAGTCTCTGTGGTTTTCATGTCAATATATGCCCAATCAACATATCTAGTGTCAAGAATAATGGGCTTTTGTCCATGAGCACAGCCTCATAGAAATCTTGCTGCTCTCTCGTGTGGAACCTTGATCTACAGAGTCCTTCTCCGGTGGCATATGGATCAGCTTGCCTCCATAGCCCGAGACCTTTGTCTTTCCTTTCCTTCATGTTTTCAGCTCGAGGATGAGCATCATTGTGGATCGGCAGTTTTGACGGAGTTTCAGCAATACATGTGCCTCTTCATCCGACTCACTGGTGGCACATTGTCTTTCTTCTTCTCTCAAGGTGAATGTTTCTCACTGTTTTCTTGGGCTTGGCAAGAGGCTTGGCTTGAGCTGCCTTTGCTGGAGCTGATGGCTTAGACTTAGTAGGTGCTCCTGCCTCGATGGCATCTCCCATCAACTTAGGCTTCGAGGAGGTCGGGTGCTTCCTCATCGTAATCATCATCACCGCTTCATCATGCACAATCCTCTTCCTCTTGGAAGTTTTTTTACCTTGCTGGAGGTTTCTTCTTCCATGCTCAGCTTCTTAGCAACTGTGGACTTCTTCACTTTGTCTGGTGCCTTTCTTGGTTTGTCGCCCTTGATGCTCTTTTGGCAACCACTTTCCTCTTAGGCTTAGATGTGATCTCTTCCTCAAGAATAAAGTCGTAATCCTCTTCATCGAATTTCTTCTTCTTCCGCCCCGTGGCAGCTGGAGGCAAACCACTTGGTGTGCTCCTCTCACCATCATCGAAAACTGCTGGCTTCGGGACTAGTGCTCGCCTCGAATCTCAGAATCGGTGATTCAGACTGCTCGCTGTCACTTGCATCCGATATGGCCGACACCCGTGAATAGATTAGGTAAAGGCGTAATAGAAGAGTTATCACAAACTGCGAAGATTTTGCAAAAGAATGAGTTCAAATTTCAGTTTTAGGTTTTCATGAATGCATTTCGGTCGACCGAGTCTAAAATTCGTGAATCCAAGTGTCTAAATGTAACCATTCACACCACTTTCGGTTGGACCGAAATGGGTTTCGGTCTAGCCGAGAACACTAGGGTTTCACTAAATCCTTATTTCGGTCGTACCAATTTGCACAACTCGGTTGGACCGAAAAGTGCAGTGCAATGGCCAGAGGCCAAATCGGTCAGTCCGAGAATGTAGAATCGGTCACACCAAGATGTGTTCGGCGGAAACCTAACCCTAAAACTTCTACTCAATTTCGCTCTAAGAACTAATCTGCTGGATAGGAAGATTTCAAACGTGTCAAGAAGTTAGGCAAACCTATCGCATTGAATCGGAGGTTGAAGACGAGAGGGATCAAACTCACCCTAACTTGGTGGAGTTTTTACGGCGGCAACGGCAAGGAGAGATTGACCGCTGACGGCGACGGAGACCCAGCGGCGAGGGCGCGACAAAGCATTTACGGAGACGATCCGGAGACCACGGCGATTTACAAAGAAAGGGATTGGGGCGAGGTGTTTTGAAGAAAGAATCAATCGCGCTGCCCTCGTATATATATACCTTCTTTGTCGGTGGGACCGAGTTGAAAACTCGGTGGCACCGAGATGGTTAATCGCAAGAGCTACTCACTTCGGTCACGCCGAAAATTGCAACTCGGTTTCACCGAGGTGAAAACCTAGATCAATCCAAGTGATTTCGGTCTGTCCGATTTGTGTAGGTTGGTTTGACCGAAAATACTTAGAAGGTTTTGGAAGTTAAGTTTTTGACGGATCGGTGGCTCCGAGTGCTCCTCACTCGGTCTGTCCGAAAAAGACTTGTTCAAAGTTTGTGATATAAGCATGAATAGAATTTGAGACAAGAAAGCATAGATAGCTAGGGGAGGAACTTAGGCATTCTTGTCCATCCATTTGGTCAAAAAGAAAAATCCAAAAGACCAAAGCAACAAATGGATGTCCTCGAATGGATAAAATTATGCATCCAACATGCTCACACAATAAGATAGCAAATGAAATATGTGTCAAACATGCACAAACAAAACACTAGCAACTAGCACACAATTTGGCGATGACTAGGTCATCTATATATGAGTATATTGACTTAGGAGTCAAATGAGAACATTTGATCATAGGTCATACTCATCGCTTAAGCACAAGTGGGGTTACCACTTTACATAAAGCATTAATGTGTTCACATCATTTGAAGATGCTTTAGCTCAATTCTTTAGAGCAAAGCTCCCCTTGATGTGAGAACCCCTTTAAAGGGTCAAACTAACCTTGGGTTGTCGAGAAGACTTCATGTAGATGTTGAAGATGTGGATGCTCAATGTTGATGAAGATCATCAAGAGTTGGGAGCAATCCTTTGATTCGGCACTTTCAATACCTACATGGGTTAGTCCCACAAGGAACAAACAAGGATATCCATGGACATAGATTGAAGTACACAAAAGATGATGTCCATGAAAGCAATGATTACCTTGTCCCTTGACTTACCAACATGAGGGTTTGTGACTCCATGAACTAGTGCAAGATGTGGAAGTTGATTGCACAAGTTCTTGCCAAAATGAATGTGAGTGAAATATGTTGGCGGAGTCACCTCAAGAACTCTCTAGTTCTTCTTCTTCGATCCACATCATCTTGATGGGAATCCTTGGGGTAGTAGTTGAGCTTGACGAAGTAGAACTTGAAGTTTCCTTGGGAACCCACTTGACCATGGCCTTGGGTGCTTCAATGAATGCATCAATCTCCTCTTGAAGCTTGTCCTTGCCTTTTAGCTTGTGGTCTTGTGGTGGAAGGTCATCTTGAGCTTGTTCCACATTGGAAGAAGTAGGATCATACTTCTCCTTTTGAGAAACAAACTTTGGAGTGGGATATTGACCTTCTTCCCATTCAACACCCTCGACGTTGAACTTTCGCTCAAAACCAATTCCTTGATTCTTCCGGTGCCTTCCTTGCTTAAGTAACAATTTCTCAAAGTTCTTGCTTCCGCAAGGCTCTTGTAGACACCTTTCTATAATCCCTTTCAATAAACTATTTTCTTGCTCAAGTGAAACTTGGCTTGAAACATTGTTAGTGGAATCAAGAGAATTACTAGAACCAATTATGTTGCTTCTAGATGAAGAATTTTTCTTATGCTTGTCATGCTTAGTTTTAATAGGTGGCAAGAAATTAGACAAGAGAAGTCGCTTGGCAAGATATGAAGAACTCTTCTTTCAAGATCGCCATTGATAGCTTTTAGGAACTCATGTTCTTGCTCTAGATTGAGCTTCTCAAGCGTAGCTTCTCATGAGATCTTAGGAGCTCTCTATGATCTTCTTGAGTTGTTTCATGAGCTAACTTAAGAGTGTTTAGTTCTTTAGTTAGACGCTCAATCTCCTTCATAGCATTGTCATTCGACTCTTCTCGACTATAAAGACTACTAGCATGTTCATCATTACTAGGCTCACTAGATTTGTCATGTAAAAGCTCATCTTCACCAAGCAAGTCATCCTCATCACTATCAAAGTCAATAAATTCAGGGTGTGATACCTTGGGGACTTTTGCCATGAAGCATCTTCCAATTCCCTCATTTGGTGAATCAAACAAGTCATAGGAGTTGGAGTTGGAGGATACGAGAGCAAGACCGCAACACCTTCATCTTGATCAGATTCGGAGTTGGAGTGATAGCTTCTTTTCGAGTGATTGTTGAGTCGGAGCCGAGACCCATTCACCAACATGAGCTTGATGTTTTCTTCTTGTGTAGCTCCTTGATGACTTGTCTTTCCTTTCCGAATCCTTGCTTCTCCGAGAGGATCTTCGCTCATAACGATCATCTCTACTCCTTCTCTCTTTCCGAGGTGACTCTTCTCTTGAGCTTCTTCTTCTTGGAGATTCTTCTCTTCTTGTGGGGAGTCGAACACTCATTTGAGTAGTGTCCGGTCTTCCACAATTGTAGCAGCTTCGATCACGACTAGAAGATCTCTTTTCATCATATGATCTAGACTTTGAGCTTCTTTCCTTGCTTCTACTCTTGTAGAATTTGTTGAAGTTCTTCACCATTAGGCTTATCTCTTCATTGGAAACTAGCTTGTCACTTGAGGTTGTGGGAGCTTCAACTGTAGCTTTGTAAGCACCACTTGACTTGTTGTGAAGCTCTTCCTTATCTTTAAGTGTCATCTCATGAGCAACAATTCTTCCAATGACTTTGGTAGGCTTGAGATTCTTGTAGTTTGGCATCATTTGGATCAAAGTGCACACGGTGTCATACTTTCCATCCAAAGCTCTGAGAATCTTCTTGATGATGAATCGGTCGGTCATTTCTTCGCTTCCTAAGCCGGCAATCTCATTTGTGATGAGAGCAAGCCTAGAGTACATTTCAGCGACTCCTTCACCTTCCTTCATCTTGAACTTGTCAAGTTGACCTTGAAGAACATCTAGCTTTGATTCCTTCACGGACTCGGTACCTTCGTGCATTTCACCAAAGTATCCCAAATCTCTTTGCATTCTCAAGACGGCTGATCTTGTTGAACTCCTCGACACAAAGCATTGAAGAGAATGTCACAAGCTTGAGCATTGTTTCGCAACATCCGCAATTCATCCGCAGAAGCTTCATGATCCGAACTTTTCCTTCCTCAAGAACTCACCTTGCAAGCCAACACAAATAATGCCCCATGCGGCAAGGTTATGTCCAAGAATATGCATTTTCATTTTATGCTTCCAACTAGCAAAATTTGAACCATCAAAGTAAGGACCTCTACGAAAATTACCCTCACTAGACGCCATACTCTCCTAGGTTGTGAAACCAAGCTTATGGAGTCCAATGCAATGGAAACCAATCCAATGGAGACCAAAGCTCTGATACCACTTGTAGGATCGAAAGTATGTCTAGAGGGGGGGGGTGATTAGACTACTTGACAATTTAAAAGTTTAGCCTTTTGATTAGGAAAGGTTTTTAGCAAGTTCACAATGATGACCAAGTCAAGTATCACCCTACACATGCAATTCTAGAGTTATGGCAGCGGAAAGTAAATTGCACATGTAGTAAATAGAGGTGGAGAAGAGCAAACGCAATTTGGAGACACGGAGATTTTTTCTCGTGGTTCCGATAGGTGGTGCTATCGTCAATCCACGTTGATGGAGACTTCAACCCACGGAGGGTAACGGCTGCGAGAGTCCACGGAGGGCTCCACCCACTAAGGGTCCACGAAGAAGCAACCTTGTCTATGACATCATGGCCTACGCCCACGGAGGACTAGCCTTACTGGGTAGATCTTCACGAAGTAGGCGATCTCCTTGCCCTTACAAACTTCTTGGTTCAACTCCACATCTTGACGGAGGCTCCCAAGCGACACCTAACTAATCTAGGAGGCACCACCTCCAAAAGGTAATAGATGGTGTTGGTGATGATGAACTCCTTGCTCTTGTGCTTCAAATGATAATCTCCCCAACACTCAACTCTCCTCACCGATTTGGCTGTGGTGGAAGAAAGGATTGAGTGGAAAGCAACTTGGGAAGGCTAGAAATCAAGTTCCATATGGTGGGAGTGGAGCAACTTGATCTCAACACAAGGGTAGGTAGTTTTCTTCTCTAAATGTAAGGTAGGAGTGGTAGTTCTTTCGATGGCTCTCCACTAATGAAGAGGAGGTGGAGGGTATTTATAGCCTCCACACAAAATCCAACTGCTACACACATTTGACCAATCTCGGTCGGACCGAAGTTGACAACTCGGTGAGACCGAAAGTTCAAATCTTGTGAGCGTTGGGATTTTCGTGGGACCGAAAATACAATCTCGGTTAGTCCGATTCTTCCAAAGACTAGGGTTTGCCAATCTCGGTGGGATCGATTTTATCATCTCGGTGACACCGATATGATTACGTATGTTCTGAAGGTTGGCAACACTAGTTTCGTGAGACCGAGTTTGGAATCGGAAAATCCAAATTACTAGGGTTTGGCTATATGGCTGAGGTGGTTCATCTCGGTGTGACTGAGTTTATGGAATCGGTGGGACCGAGATTACTTATGAGTATATGTTGGAATGAAAGATTGCTGATAGTTTGGGAGATAGATCACTAAGCACTTTGAGCAACCAGATCATTATCATAACCTCATCCCCTTTTAATAGTATTGGCTTTCCTATGGACTCAATGTGATCTTAAATCACTAAACCAAAAATAGAGTCTTGAGCTTTTGCCAATGTTTTCCTTAGCATTTTGAGGGGTCCACATCTTCACTCATTGCCATACCCATATCACTGAACTTTCTGAAATGATACTCAAGAAGTTATTAGTTCAATGATATATATGTTGTTATTAATTACCAAAACCACCCGGGGATTAGTTGCACTTTCAGCAGGACGTAGGGTTTTACCTCCATCGAGAGGGCCTGAACCTGGGTAAAAACATCGTGTCCCTCGTCTCCTGTTACCATCCGCCTAGACGCACAGTTCGGGACCCCCTACCCGAGATCCGCTGGTTTTGACACCGACAGCGGGCATTTCATAAACCGATGATTGTTCATTGAGTGTGACGTCATCTTTTTCATGTAGTTAAGCATGTGTCTTGCGTCGTGTGCTGTGTGCATGCAGACGTGCGAGTGTTGCGTGCGTGCAAGGGTGCGTTTCAGTGTTGCATGCATGGGTGCGTACGTGCAAGGGTGTGTTTCAGTGTTGCATGCATGGGTGCGTACGTGCGTGTGTTCGTGAGTGCATGTGTACGCAGCAGCCTGTTGCACGCCAAAGATGCGTATGCGCGTGTACGTTATGTGTATTGCAGTCAATGTTGCACGCCTACATGCGTGCGTGTCTTGCGGCGTGCGGCATGTGTACGCGCCGGTGAGGCTACACGTCACCGACCGACTTTTTCATCTCTGGTCATTAGATTTTCTAGCCATTGATACGAAATCAAGGGCCTCCGATTTATCATCAAACTCCACCCTCGAGCCGCCAGCCACCACCGGCCGAATCGCCCGCCCTCGCGCCCGCTGCCGCCCGCCCCTCCCAAACCACTCCCCACCACCGGTCTGCCGCCGCACCTTCGAGAGTGGGCCAGCATATATGATCTTGAGATTTTACGGTCACCATAGGTGCCTCAGAGTCGAGTGGAACGCCTCCTCCCACCGAACGATACATCGCCGGAAAATACTGAAATTAACACAAGATAAATGCGAGCACCGGGACTTTAACCTTGGTGGGCTCGAGAAACCACTGTTATCTAACCATCCAACCACATGTTGGTTAGCACGACAAAATGTATGTGGTGACCATGATGAGCTTATTCTGAAGTCCAGTGACCATATCGTGCTTTCGCTTCAAATACAATGACCGTAAGTGTCGCCAACAAAATACGGAGCACGATCAAATGCAAAGTCCGTCGCTGTCATCAACAAAATATGGAGACGTATCGTGAGCTAGATACCGTTGTACTATTGTATATGCTTATTTTCTTAGTGGCTGATTACGTGTGTGGTGTGGTGGGCACATCATTTCTAGTTGTGGTGGGTCAACATGAAGACTCATGGGTCGGTTCCATCCTGCGCCACATATAGGTTGGACCGAAACGTACGGAGACCCATGTGGAGGACTCGGCGTACAACACGAAGCTACCAGAGTCGCGGAGGACTCTATCCCCACTGGTGATAAGCCGACTATATATGATTTGTAACCCTAGGCCCTTAGTATGTTATACAAGCTTGGGGGCTAGTTCGTCAATAGTATACACACACGCACAATGCCTGGTATTCACGTGTACTTTGTACACACCCCTAATACTAATATATAGTACCAAGAGTAGGCTCTTTCTTCAACTGCAAGGGTCCGATCCGAACTAGGGTAAAACTTTGCCTCGTATTACCATCCAGCCTAACAGCCAGGGATATCCTACCGAATGATATGATGAAATCATATCTGCCAACTACTATTAGAGAGGTGTGTCGGGGGGGGGGCAATGTGTGCGAGAGAGGCCTAAAGATAATGTGCGTGCGGGAGACACGTAGGCACATATATGTGGGTATAGAGGGCTAGTAGAGACCGTGCATGTGTATATATGCATGTGAGAGAAATAGTGTTTTCCAACTGAGATTATTGAAAAGTGTGGTACATAGTAGTCAGAAAGAGAGATAGAGAAACAGAGAGAGCATGTGTGTGAGACACCCCAACACCCTGAGAGAGATTGTGAGCATCTGTGAAAGAGAAATGCCGATGCATATAAAGTGTGTGCACTTATGCGTTAGGTAGAGGGATATCTACGTGTAAAAGGCGGTTCTACGCATTAAATTAAAATATAAATGGCATTATTATTTTTGGATGAGATCATGAATTTTGCAAAATTGCGATGGATAAAAATCGGTCTATCGACACCCATACTCTATTGAATTCTAGCATGTGCGTGTGTTTATTTCATATTATCGATCCATAGAGTGAGAGCGGTTTGAAATACAGGCAATGGATGCTTTTGCAATTCATATATAAACATTAATTAGTGCACTCCATGTTGTTAGTGTGAAGCACTTTATACTTTGTCACTTGCATGGATACATTCCAAATTGCTAGCTACGAAATAAAATACATGTCGAATTCAACATAAAAGGGGTTTCGAAGATTCGAATTCATAGGAAGTGCATTCATCTATTTGAACCCAAGATAATGGCATTTGTAAATCAGATGTAAAAGGGGGCATCAATCTTTGTTGTGAGTTTGAACATGGTATATATATTCATACGCATATCTAACTTTTTTTTGCAACCCAGGAGATTATACCTGGAACCATGCATGAACTGAGATAAGTTGCATATTTTTTAATATATACTCGTGTACAATGTATATTAAAATGTACCCCCTCCATTCCAAAATAATCGTAGCTTTAGGATTTTCAAGAGTAAAGATTTGTGAAGTTTGACAAATCCTAAAAGTTCAATTCAAGAGAACCGAAAACGTTAATGCTTCTGCTCCCAAATATTGAGCGCAGTGCCAAATAGGCCTCTGGTCACTCGAAACCGCGTGAGACTAATGTTTTGGTGGTAGGAAATTACTGTCCTGACTCTGGCCCGTGTAGCCTATTGGCCTGTTGTCCAAAGGTCTAAACTGGGGTAGGTTTGTAACTTCACCAAGACGCCAGTCTCAACCGCCTCCGAGAAGCATTCATACGTCGTGGACGCCTAAACACCCATGCGCTCGGCCGAAATCTATCCCGCCCACATTTGGGACACCTGACATGACTGTCCTACCCCCAACCCGCAATATGTCCGAAATTTTAGATGGGGGCAAAGTTTGTAACTTTCCCCAAATTTCAAACAAGCGCATCTCAAACCAAAACATTGTTCCCCCTTAGTTACCCGCCTCCCTTCGTTTCCCCATTCATACTCCGTGGGCGTGGAAACGCCCTCTCCACCAGCCGCAAAACCCCAACCTCCTCCGTCCTCCACCCCATGGCGGCCAATCCACCGCCGCCCTCCTCCATCACGCCGGAGCCGGTACCCCGACGTCGTCGTCCAACGCAACCACAACCGCAACGCCCTCAAGGACTTAGCAGTTGAAGCCGAGGCAAAGCTGCCTCGACGACGCCGACGCCGACGTGTGCCGTACCAGAACCACTCCAACCACGCCGTCCTGCGCCATCAATTGCGGCTCCACTGTCGCGAATCGCCCACCGCACCGAGCTGTTCCGCCACGCCGCTTTGCCGCCGAATCTACTTCCCCGCCACGACAAACGCCACCGCACCACACTCAACAACTTTGCCATGGGTTCGCCCAAGGCTGCACCATCCTCCACAACTTCTGTTTCCGTGAACAACAAGATCGCCGGAAAACAGAAGGAGGACACAACATCGCCAGCAGAAAGAGGTACTCCTCTTCCCTTATTCGTGCAAATCTTACGCCTCCGCCACACCGTATTCATCCCACTAAAGAAACTAGTTGAGCGCTTTCATCGCATCTTCTTCATGATACTAAATGCACAAGGTTTCTCCTTTACTATTTCACCTTTGCTAGAGGTCAGAGTCCGCCTGGATTTCAATTCGTGGTCACGAACCGCAATTAAAGAAGCAGCACCCGCTTAGGCGCGCGGAGCACCTAGTCCCCCTGTTCCCCGGGGAAGCGGCACATCGGTGTCTATCATAGGGGTGTGGGGCGCAGGAGCTGCTTGCGCCCGATCTGGAGGACGGTGGGGCTTGAATGGATGGCCGGGGCGGCAAGCCAAGCGGCGATGTGGTGAGGTCGTGTGACACCCCAAAATTTTAACCTTGTTTTGTTGATTAAAATTTTGCCAGGAAATTAAAACCCTTATTTTCTGGACTCACTTTTGATTTTTGAAACATTTCCTTTCTTATCATCATGGAGTTTTTACCTCAAGTGAAATACTTCTCAATTTTATTGGACTCTCTTACCCTCTCAAATAAAACTTTTCTTTTATCAGAGGGATTAATTATAAAATTATTTCCCTGATCTTTATTCCTTTAAAAATGGTTTTTCCTTAGTTTGTGGTCCTTTTTGAACTACAACCATTTGATAAAATCTTTTAAAAATCCCACCAAAATTTGGAGATGTCATGTGATGTTTCTAAATCACTTTTATGCAAAAAGATATATCTTTCATTTAATATTTTGAGCTCTATCCCAAATTTTCAAATCTGGTCCAGTGGGCACTTTTACACTACAACCTATTTAAATATTTCTTTAAAACTTCCACCAAAATTTTGGGATGTCAATATGAGTATGTTAATTAACTTTTTGCAAAAACCCAGTGTTATCCTTTGAAAATTTTGAGTGAATCAACCTCTTTTCCACTCTGGTTCAACTTGATGATTTGTACAGCAACTATATTTTAAGTTGCTCCTTTATCCATGATTCTTTTACCTACTTGTAGTCCTCCATAATAAACCCCTATGTCCAAGAGCATGCACCCATTGGATCATTTTTGGTTCATGAAGTGATGCCATTTGTCTCCTGTCCAGAATTGAGTTTTTGCAAAACTTGCACTAACAAGTTTCTGTATTTGGCCAACTAACCTCACCACCCTTTTATTCACCTAATGAGACCACTATCTGGAATTGTTGACCACTCCAAGACCTGCCTAGATGCCTATGGCATTTTGTCAAACACCCTATGTGCATGGACAGATTTGGCATGATTGTAAGTTTGTGTTGTGAATTTTCCCATCTGTCCAAACCAAGTTGTCAAGTAGCCTGCTAACGGTCTCTAACCCAGGCCTGTGGATTTGCATTAGCTCTCTAGCAGTTTTGGCCATCCTGGCATTTCGTCGAAAGCCGCAGCACGCAGCACGCGCGCGAAAGCAGTAGCACGCGCTTTTGCACGTGCTTTCGCGCCCGAGCCAGCGCATACCGATAAGCTTCCCCGAGCTCATCCTGATCCTTTCCCACTCGCCACGTCGCGCCAAGAGCCCCGACCGCCTCCTCGCCCCCTGCAGCGTTGCCAACAAGCTTCTTGGCGGCACGCCTGCGGCCGAATCCGCCACGACCATGGGCAGCACCGCCCAAACCACCACAGCGTGCCAGCTCACCCCCTTCGACAGTGGAGCGTTCGTCGGTAGCTCCTGGAGCCGGCCAGCCACCGCCACATCGCCCTGCAGTACAGTAGGGCGGTTCACCGGCGAGCTTATCCACGGCTGCCACGAACCGACTTGGACGTGCTATAAAGGGAGGTCCCCGGACTCCTCCGAGCACCGAGGCAGCTTCACGCCGTCCTTCTCGTACCCTCCTTATTCGTCAATCGAAGTGAGGAGGTCGTCTTCAACCTCTCCGGTCAGCTCGGCCGCCGCCTCGTCCCGGTCAGTTCCGACGCACCAAGACCTCCCCTGCCCTCCCAAACGCCACCGTCCGACTCCACTTGAACCCGCGGAGCTGCATAGCCTCCCAGACACAGCTAGGAACCACCATGGCCGGAATCCCCAAATCCACCGAAGCCTCCCCTCCACCGCGGAGCTCGCCGCCGGCGAATCCCTCCACCCCCGGCGACCCTACGACCACCGGGAGGACCGCCTAGGAGTGGCGTATCCATCCCTGCACTCGGATGCCCGCGAAGAACCTCCGTTCACCGGCGATGATCGCCGGATGTCCCGCCTCCGCCGGGCAGAGAAGGGAGGGAGTGGGGACTAGTCAAACTCGACTAGTGGGCCCTCGACCCACTGCGGTGACTCCCGGCGGTCTCGATGGATTCATGTACCTAGGTAGGGTTATAGGCCTGACCTAAACGCCCTACCCAAGGGCACTCAGAGAAGAAATCATCTTCCAATGATCAAGAGGAATCCACTCGACTAGACTGGAAGGACTCACCATGGAAGACTCACTCGACCATGAAGAATCACTCGACCACCGAAGGTCAAGGCACTCTGCAAAGGCAACGGCTTGTTATTAAATAGACTTAATGATAGTTAAAGCGCTTTATGAGGGGCGCATCAAGAACTCCCCCGGCTTAATGTACTTTACTCCTCCATTATGTGGGCTGGCTGGGGTCCGCGCGACTCTATATAAGCCACCCCCTCCACGAGATAGAAGGGTTCAGATTCTTGTAATACTCATACTCATAATCCACTCGACCGCCTCAGGCTCCGAGACGTGGGGCTGTTACTTCCTCCGAGAAGGGCTCGAACTCAGACATCCCTTGTCTCCACAACTACTCCATAACTAGAACATCGCCTCTCCTTAACCTACCCCTACTTCTACTGTCAGACTTAGAACCACGACAGTTGGCGCCCACCGTGGGGCAGGTGTTTTAGTGATTTGTGGAGGAGTTGCTGTACTTCCGAGTACGTTCATCATGATGACTGCTGGAGTTTTTGGTGAAGGGCACGAGATCCGCCTTGGTGCTCTCACTTTTGTCGCCGACGACT
>JAHHZJ010000115.1:0-27785 GCA_021437245.1 Aegilops speltoides
AGATGGGTGACCACTTGATGTGAAGTGGTGTGCCAAGGAAAGTGTGTGTTGTTTTCAAAGCGGATTGGTGGAGTTGCGACCGTTATTCCAACCTTACATGTGCGACCACTCTACCCTTATATGGGAAAGGGCATTATTGAGTACCTAGACCGATACTAGCTTGGAGCCGCATTACTAGTGACGGGGAGAGTTGGTGCTCTCTCTTGGGGCGGGTCGTGCCGGTAGGGCGCCATGACCATCTTTATGGGGCACCGGACACACCATTGGTACCCGTGCCGGTGGTATGTGATGAATATGGGAGCAAGGCTCCACGAAAATGTTATTTGAAATGTTGGGCACGGGGTTACTTGCCAATCAGTGGACTCCATGTTAGTGTCGACTAGGGAAAGGTAGTGATCGGTGCTTACCCGGGTACTTGAGGTACTGCGGTCGTGGATGACACGGAAGTTTCCGGATCTAGTGGGTAAAGTGTGCAACCTCTGCGAGTGTAAACTATTGAATAGCCGTGTCCACGGTCATGGACAGTTGGGTAACCACTCTTGGGCTCGTCCACTTGTTTTCAAACCAGTGTGTGTGAGATGATGGTGATGTCTTGGATCAAGTCAAAGGACTTAACACGATTGAGATGGGTTGGTGCCCACTCTGTTTATGATAAATGGGTTGGTGCCCATTCTATTTATGTTGATATCTGTGACCAGATCTCATGGTTACTTGAATTCTTTTGATGCATGCTTTATAGGTTGTTGAACATGTCCTTGCACTCAAAACTAGCTTTATGCAAACTTTACCTATGTCATGCATTACTGTACCTTGAACCAAATCATGGGTTGCTTGCGAGTACATTCAAAGTACTCATTGGCTTGCCACTGGTTATTTAATTGACCGGGCATGGAAGAACGGAGTTTGAAGAAGAGTTCTTTGGAGCGATCATGCGAACTAGGGCGTTTTCGGTCGAGAATGCTGTAGGGTTAAGGCAGATGGCATGGGTTCTACTTGTCAATAGCGATTTCCGCTGCTTTGTTTCATTTGATGTTCAGCCCTTAAGGCTTTATCGATGTAAGACTTGACCATGTTGGTCACTATTTGTGTAAGGCGGTATGTATGGATGTAAGACTCTTGTTATTCAGCTTACGTGTGTTCGGTGAGCATTGATCTGCGGGATCCTTGTACGCGTGCATTCGGTGATCACGACTTGCGAGTCGGGGTCCCCACGAGCTAGTATCGAGCCATCTAACTGTAGGAAGCCTTAGTTAGCATGGACGATAGTTAACTTGAGACCATCTAAACCTCTCTTCTTTTACGAGCTTACCCCACCCAAGATGCATTTTCCTTATTGACCTCTCCCATTCAACCTTTGTAGATGGCTGCCGTGCCGAAGACTTCACGACCACGGTTCCGTGCTTCTCGAGGATAGCCTCAAGAGGTGCAGTTCCACGAGCCCCCACTTTCACCTACCATGAGCATTGGATCAATGGCGCAGAGGCGGAGTATCATGTGGAAGTGATCGTGAAGGCCAATGACTCTCCAACAAGCTGGTTCTTGAGGGACCCCGGATGGCAACACTAGTTCTTGCCGTCGAGGCGGCAACCCTCAAGGCACTCACCGCCTCGAGACCTTCTTCGGAGATGGCGAGCGAGTTGGCAACCCGTTTCTTGCCTTATCGGAAGGAAGGCGAGGATGAGAGCAATGCACCAGCTCCACCATTAGAAGAAGGACTTCCCTCCGATTCGGACCTACTTGACCTTTGTGCGATAGTTTGGCACAACACTTGCCCAGAATCAATGGAACTCGAAAGGAACTTCATGAGACCAAGGCACTTCTTCGCCAAGCACAAGAGAAGGCGGATAGGATCAAGAAGGAAGGTGCTCCCCTGGACAGCCCTAATCGCATCTGAGGCGGAAGACCCCCAAAGGATGGAGAACCACCACAGCAACCCCGCATGGCGCAAGGGATTACCGCGGGCTCTTCACCCCACCAGCAAAGCAACGCGCGTTGAGCTCCTCCACTCCCCACCCCTTCAAGCAATGAAGAAAGCTCTTGATGAAGAGGAGGAAGACCGGAAGAGCAGGACTATGCGACCGAGCATTCCACCACTTAGGCATCATTCACAACTTGGATATGCTGTTAGTAACCCTCTGGTAGGATAGGTCGTGTACCCCTATGCAAAGTCGAGTCCATGTAATGGTTCTTATGAAACCATGTAGTGTTGTGTTTGCTTTTGTTGTGTTTGATGGATGTCGTGCTTTCCTTGGGAACTTATGCGACTACATCACCCATTTGGACTTTAATGAATGTGTTTGGCCCTTTTGGCCCTTGCATGAAACAATTAGTGTCATACCAACCCCTTACTAGGCATCCCATCTATGTTGCTTTCCCCATCTTTCCCCAATCATGAAACCTTGACCACTCCAACGGGATGCTGTTGTAACACGTCTTGGTACCTCTACCCAGCAGAAGCCGGAGGATTCTGCTGAGCGGAGTCGGCCAGGACCAAGCTCAGGGCAGACTCCACCCCACCACCTCCCCAAGCATGGACATGGCTCAGCTTCTCCAAGCCTTCGAGAGGAGCGCCAAGCCAACACTGCAGCCCTCGGATGATTGCTCAAGCTGTCAATCGCCCGGCCCGGCGGAGCACGGCCATGGGCGTTCCACCTGGTGGAGTTCAAGAAGCATGCACCACCCACTTTCATCGAGAGACTGCTGAACCCCGGATGCGACAGTGAGTCCGCACCATTGAGGATCTGCTGGCACTAGTCGGATGCGAGGACCGTGATAAAGTGGCGTATCTGCCTTGTCTCGGGGGACTGCGGAGCTTGGTGGGATGGATTCAAGGCTATGCATGTTGAGCAAGACATCACTTGGGACACCTTCAAGACAGAATTCCGCAGGCCCACATTCCCTCTGGAATCATGGCCATCAAGAAGCGTGAGTTCGAGCCACGAAGCAAGGTAGTAGCTTGTCAAGGAGTACATGCGAAGTTGGTGTTCTCTCAAGGTATGCCCCGAGGATGTCCGCGATGCTGCCAAAAGGGCGCTTCATGGAAGGCCTTAACCGGACTCTGCGATGCTCGCTTGTTGTGTGTGACTGCCCAACCTTTCTGATCTGGTGAACAAGGCACTCATGCTTGAGGACAAGCGGCGTGCCTTGGATGACACTCGTAAGCGCAAGATGATCGGCAAGGGTAGCTCCAACAACGAAGCCTCGCCGTGGCAGCCAGCCCGGTCAAGCCAACCTATCGCAGCCAAGAGCTCCTGCACCCGCACCAACTATCCACCTCAGCGGTATGCCAACGAGTGCCAGCTTACAACAACCCCAATAACAATCTTTGGCAAGGCGTCATCCCCAACCAAGTCACTTGCTTCGGATGTGGACAGCGGGACACTACTCAAGAATTGCCCCAACAAAAGCCCGGCGCGCCCAATCTGCGAGAATCCAGGCCAAGGCCGTGGAATGCCACCAAGGAACCAAGCTCCCGCAACCTGCCCAACAATGGCGGGGTCGTGTGAATCATGTCACTGCGGAAGAAGCCGGGAAGACCGGACGTCGTGCTGGAGTGCGTTCCTTGTCAATTCAGCACCATAGCTGTTTTGTTTGATTACGGAGCCACGCATTCTTTTGTCACCCAAAGTTTTGCATTAAAAGTGGCATGACCCTACACCTGAATAACCCTATGGTGGTACAAACCCCGGAGGCGAGAGATGAGAGCCAAGATAGGATGTAAGGGAGTCGGGATTACCATTAGCAGGGGTAGACTTCCTAGCAGACCTTATCATCCTAAAATCACAAGGCTTAGATGTGATCTTGGGAATGAATTGGCTCAGCAAGCACCAAGGCTTGATTGATTGCACCAACCGAGCGGTCACTATGACCAATGACCGAGGAGTCAAAGTTAAGTTTGCCTCAACCCTCCTCTGCTCAAGCCAACCAAGTCAAGCTATCATTGAAGTTGGGATGGAACAAGTGCCGGTAGTCTGCGAATATCCGATGTTTTCTGATGAATTACCAGGAATGCCTTGACCGAGACATTGAGTTCATCATCGAGCTCATACCGGGCAGGACCCATCTATAAGCCTTATAGGATGGGATCGGAGGAGTTAGCGAAATTGAAGAAGCAGTGGAAGAGCGGTTGAGGAAGGATTTATCCGCCCTAGTGCCTCCCCTTGGGGATCGCTATTACATTTGTGGCAAAGAAGGGCGGTACCATCCGCTTGTGCATTGACTACCGCTCCCTCAATGAAGTTACAATCAAGAACAAGTACCCACTTCCCAAGATTGAAGATCTGTTTGATCAACTCAATGGGGCCAAGGTGTTCTCAAGATCGACCTCGGATCTGGGTACTACCAATGAAGATCAGACCCCAAGATATTCGAAGGCGGCATTAAGTAACCAGATATGGCTGTATGAATGCGGTCATGTCCTTTGGATTGACCAATGCCCGACTTACTTCATGTATCTCATGAATAAGGTCTTCATGGAATATTTGGACAAGTTTGTCGTTGTCTTCATTGATGACATCCTTGTCTTCTCGAAGTCGGAAGAAGAACACGAGCAACACTTGAGGATGGTCCTAGACAAGCTTCGAGAGCACCAAGCTGTATGCCAAGTTCAGCAAGTGTGAATTCGGCTGCGTGAAGTTGGATTCTGGGTCATGTTCTAGCGAAGAGGATTGTCGATCGACCACTGCTAAGATTGAAGCCGTGGTGAATGGCAATCCCGAGCAATGTGAAGGAAGTCGAAGCTTCCTCGGACTCGCAGGATATTACCGCAAGTTCGTTGAAGGATTCTCGAGCATTGCCCGACCCATGACTCAGCTCTTGAAGAAGGACAAGAAGTTGAATGGGCGCGGAGTGCGAAGAGAGCTTCGGGGAGCTGAAGAAGAGGCTAACCACTGCCCGATTACGCCACACTAGATATACACAAGGAGTTTGTGATATATTGTGATCGTCAAGAATCGGATGGAGGTGTTACGATGCAAGAAAGCGAGTCGTAGCCTACCTTTCAAGGCAACTCGACCTCACGAAGAGAACTATGCTACTCACGACCTCGAGCTAGCAGCAGTGGTTCATGCTCACGAAGACTTGGCGACATTACCTCTTGGGGAAGCGATGTGAGATATACACGGATCACAAAAGTCTGAAGTATATTTTCACTCAAAGGGAATTGAACATGAGGCGAGAGAAGATGGCTGGAGTTGATAAAGGATTATGACCTCAATGTTCAATACCACCTGGAAAGGCTAATGTGGTAGCAGATCGTTGAGTAGGAAGGCTTGCTCCTTGAATGCTATGCTAAAGCACAAGCTACCGCCTTGTATGAAGAACTTGAAAGCTTGGGTTGGGCTGGTTGCACGAGTTCTTGGCCAACCTCGAAGTTAAGCCTACCTTGATGGATGATATCAAGAAAGCTCGGAAGGGGCATGAGAGTATTGAAGGCGTCAAGAGGAAGATCAAGCGAGGCAAAGCCTCGAGTTCTCGAGGATGAGGAAGGAATTGTGTGGTTTGGGAATCGCATCTGCGTGCCCAACAAGGTTGAGCTCAAGAACTGATCTTGCAAGAAGCTCATGACAGCCCATATTCCATCCACCACGGAGGCACCAAGATGTATCAAGACACGAAGGAAAGATTTTGGTGGCATGGGATGAAAAGGAGATTGCCACCTATGTTGCAAAATGTGGCGTATGCGGAGAGTCAAAGCTGAACATCGGCGACCATTGAGTTGTTGCAACCCCTCAAGGTACACGAATGGAAGTGGGACAAAGTCGGGATGGACTTCATCACGGTTTACCCAGGTCAAACAAGGGACATGACTCCATCTGGGTCATCGTTGACCATTTGACCAAGGTGGCCCACTTCATTCTGTCAAGACAACCTACAAGGGAACAGTTAGCAGTCTCTACATCAACCGAATTGTGAGCCTTCATGGTGTTCCCAAGGAGATTGTGTCGGATCGAGGAACCCAGTTCACCTCAAGGTTTTGGAAGAAATTCCAGGAGGCCATGGGGACCAAGTTTGAGTGAATCAAATACTCGAAGACATGCTCCGAGCACATGTCTTAGCTTATGGAGCTAAGTGGGAAGACTGCCTCCCTTTCGCCGAGTTCTCTTACAACAACAGTTACAGGCAAGCCTTGAGATGGCACCATTTGAAGTGTTATCTGGTGGAAGTGCCGTACACCTCTCAATTAGTCGAGACCGGTGAAGGACTTGTCTTTGGGCGGATATCCTCCGTGAAGCGAAGAGCAAGTCCAGCTTGTCGAGGCGTCTGAAGTCGCCAAGTCTGAGCGAGAAGAGCTACGCTGACTCACGTCGTGAGAGACATAAACTTCGAGTTGGAGACCATGTCTATCTCGGGTCACCCCTCTCAAAGGCCCGGCGCTTCCATGTCAAAGGAAAGCTCGCTCCGAGATACATTAGCCCCTTCAAGATCATGGAGCAGCGAGGAGAAGTGGCTTACCAGTTGGAACTTCCACGAACTTTCGATGTGCTGGCGTGTTCCACATGTCACAACTCGGAAGTGTCTCCAAGTTCGAGACAAGCTGATCTCTACAAGGGCGTCAATCATCAAGCCATTGACCTTCACTGATTTGACTTATCGTGAGAGGCCCATCTGCATTCGGATGAGGCTGAGCGGCCTTTTCAGCCGAACCATCAAGTACTTCAAGGTCAATGGAGCAACCACCTGAAGCGAAGCAACTTGGGGCGTGAAGACTACCTTAGATCCAGTTCCGTATCTCTTTAAAGCCTAGTTTAGGAATCTCGTGGACGAGATTCTTGTAAGAGGGTAGGTCTGTCACACCCTGCATTTTGTAACATTTCATTTTCATTAATAAAGCATGAAAATTTGGACCAACAAAACTTTTTGCTTTATTTGGCTTTTATTTGGTGTTGGTTTTCCCTATGTGGTTTTCAAGTGCTCTTAATAGTCAACCACTCCACCTTCTATACTTCATCTCCTTGCCCCAAACTTCGTCCAATGATCATGCCATGTGTGTAGATCAATATAGTATTTTCTTACAAAAATAATTTGGCCAAAAGTATTTTCTAAAATTAGCTTTCCAAAACCCTTGAATTAAGATTTGCCTGCAAGTACTTGATTAAGGGCAGTAAAAATCTTTCAAAAATATATTTGACTCCTATTAGATATAGGATACCCGAAACCACAAAAATATAATTTTAAAAGTTGTTTTACTATTTTATTTAAAAGCTTTTCTTAAGGCCAGAAATGGTCTTTAATAGGAAAAATTATTTTATTGTTTTAAAATAATTGACAAAATTTAGGAAACTCATAGGACATATATTGTCCATATATAAGAGTTTCAACACATGGTCATGTTCAAAATATTGGTCAAATCCTCTAAAACCCTTCTGGATATTTCAAGCTTTTGAAATATTTACAAAAAATATTCTTCAAAAATTCAGGAAAATTCTATCATGTCACATATGACAAATTAGATGATCTTGCCAAGTCTCATGACTTGGAGAACAAGATAACATCATCAAAACCCCTCAAAACTATTTCTGTCCATTACGAAGTTTGATCAACTTTACATTGCCAAGTGTGTCCAAATGTGCTCAAACTTGGTGAACATGCTTCATGGGTCCAATGATGCATCTAGACCAAATAGCACGAGGTTGGAGAAGAGGAAATCTTGGTCAAAGTGCCTCAAAACCCTCTCGACCAGAATCAAATTTGAACAACTTTGTTCTACCAACTTCTTCTCCAAGACCCCAACTTTGGTGAGCCTGATCATGTGACCAAATAAGGCTACCACACCAAGTGGTACATCAAGGAGAAATGATCTACTTCACTGGATCTACACAAATCCATTTCTGCCCATTTCTAGGGTTTGCAAAAGTTGCATTGGCAACTTTGCCCAAATAATCTCCAAATTGGTGGAAGGCTATATTTATATGAGTAATTTCACCTTGTGGAGTCTCATGGCAATTGGAGTCCATTTGCTTGCTCAAAACTCTATCAAACACCTTCTGACATTTTGCAAAAACCACTGTTTTGACCCCTTACACTATTCTTGGTGGGCTCTAATTTTTACCACAGCTCCTCCTAGACCCCTTTCACCTCCAGTAACAATGGCAAGTCCCTAGCTCAATAATTGAGGGGTGAAACCCCCCTCTTTCTCTCTCTGGACAGCCCTTTCTCCCTCTTCCTCACCTCTCTCCTCACCCCAGTGGCCATCCAGGGCATCCAATGCCTCCCCCTCCTTCTTTACTACCTCCACAGCACTCTTGGACATCGGTGGCGCGCCCACAGGCATATAATATGCCATGGCATACGCCATGCGCTCGAGCCTGCGCTTCTGATCTTGGCTAAACCTTTGTAGCCGCCCTCCGCCCAATGCTTCCGCCACCTCCGGCCTCCCAGTAGCGCCTGCCGATGCGCCTCGGCGTCCGCGGACGCTCTGTGTCGGGCCCCTCTCTCTCCTCCTTCCGCGCCTCAGCGCTATCAAGCAGAGCCGCCTGCGCGCCAATGGCGCTGCTCACCTGCCTGCGCGCCCCGACCCCTCCCCCTCCTTCTCTCTTCTTCCCTAGGCGAGTCGATGCCCACGAACGCCCTGAACTGCGCCAGCTCCTCCCGAGCCACAGTGGCGGCAGCAGAGGCTCTCCCGCGCCTGCAGGTCTCAGGGACCTCACCGTTCTCCTATAAAAGGCCTCCCGAGCCCTTCCACCCTCACCCCTCGCTCTCTGCACCACCTACACCTCCCCCTGCACCCCCAGTTCTTCTCCAGGAGCGCCCGAGCTCGAGATCGAGCTCGAGCTCCGCCGCCTCGGGACTCCGGCGAACTCGTGGTACAGGCCTCCATTGCCGCCTCTCTCTCCCGATCTGGAACCCCTGCATCTCCCTGATCACTTCCCCTCCATTTCCCCTCTCATTTGCAGCCTGAAACGACCGGAGCCGTCGACACCCGAAGCTCCTCCGCCGCTAACCTCGTCGCCGGCGAACCCCACACTCCGTGCCAACTCGGCACCACCCGAGCAGCGACACTGACGAGGGCCAGCGGTGCTATCAGCTCGACCGCCGTGCCTGCATCGCCGCCCGGTGAGCACGCCCGGCCCTCAGTCGTGAGGTCAAGATGATGGTGGGCCCTTTGTCATCCTCACTCTCTCTCGCCCCTCTCTCTCCCAGCAGCAGCTGGGCCCTTTCGTCGGGTTTGAAAACTGGCCGGCCTTGTCTGTGGCTGGCTGGCTGGGCCGGCCTGCTGGCTGGGCCGCTGCCCTGCGGCTGTTCTGGCCCGGCAGGCACAGTGCCTCTTTTCTTTTCTTTTCTGTCACTTATTCCAAAAATTCCACAGGACACAATATTTGTCCAAATGGATTAATTCCAATTTCTAAAATCCCCAAATATTGCTGCATATTTAATGGTGTAACTTCCATTCAAATCCAACCAACCTTTCTTCGAAAATATTTAAATGTGATTTTAGCATTTAAATGTGCCTCTGAAAATCCATATCTCTGTTCCACCACTCCAAATCCAAAACTAGCAAGTTTCCCCATCTTATATTTCCTTCTAATATTTTACAAAAAGAGTTGACATTTTTCTGAGCACTTTGATTTTTCTGTTTTTTATTGCCTTATTTTCTCGTTATTATTTTGCGGACGATAGATTGCGTTCTTGTGAAGGAGTTGGACGAGAGGACTTTGAAGACCCGAAGACTTTGTTGAGCAGGCAAGCAGCCCTTTGACCATGACTATGAAACCCCTTTATATGCATGTCATTTATAGCTCTTCATTATTGTTGCATCGGAATCATGATGAGATGGTGAACCACGTGGGTTGGTTGCCTCAGTTACTTCCTCATTGATACTTGCATTGTGCATGGCCCTACCTTCTTATGAGGGTTATGCCGGTGGGAGTAGATAGGATGCTAAGTAGTGCTACGCAAAAAGGGACGGGGATATGCATGGTGATGGAGACAGAATATTTTCAAAGTCTTTTCGAAAACCCCGTCGGGTGCCACTTATGCCCGAGGGAGATGATGAGATGGGTGACCACTTGATGACGAAGTGGTGTGCCAAGGAAAGTGTGTGTTGTTTTCAAAACGGATTGGTCGGAGTTGCGACCGTTATTCCAACCTTACATGCGCGACCACTCTACCCTTATATGGGAAAGGGCATTATTGAGTACCTAGACCGATACTAGCTTGGAGCCCGCATTACTAGTGACGGGGGAGAGTTGGTGCTCTCTCTTGGGACGGGGTCGTGCCAGGTAGGGCGGCCATGACCATCTTTATGGGGCACCGGACACCGTTGGTACCCGTGCGGTGGTATGTGATGAATATGGGAGCAAGGCTCCACGAAAATGTTATTTGAAATGTTGGGCACGGGGGTTCTTGCCAATCAGTGGACTCCATGTTAGTGTCGACTAGGGAAAGGTAGTGATCGGTGCTTACCGGGTACTTGAGGTACATGGTCGTGGATGACACGGAAGTTTCCCGGATCTAGTGGGTAAAGTGTGCAACCTCTGCGAGTGTAAACTATTAGAATAGCCGTGTCCACGGTCATGGACAGTTAGGTAACCGCTCTTGGGCTCGTCCACTTGTTTTCAAACCCGGTGTGTGTGAGATGATGGTGATGTCTTGGATCAAGTCAAAGGACTTAACACGATTGAGATGGGTTGGTGCCCACTCATTTATGATAAATGGGTTGGTGCCCATTCTATTTATGTTGATATCGTGACCAGATCTCATGGTTACTTGAATTCTTTTGATGCATGCTTTATAGGTTGTTGAACATGTCCTTGCACTCAAAACTAGCTTTATGCAAACTTTACCTATGTCATGCATTCTTGTACCTTGAACCAAATCATGGGTTGCTTGCAGTACATTCAAAGTACTCATTGGCTTGCCTTTGGTTATTTAATTGACCAGGCATGGAAGAACCGGAGTTTGAAGAAGAGTTCTTTGGAGGCGATCATGCGAACTAGGGCGTTTTCGGTCGAGAATGCTGTAGGGTTAAGGCAGATGGCATGGGTTCTACTTGTCAATGACGATTTCCGCTGCTTTGTTTCATTTGATGTTCAGCCCTTAAGGCTTTATCGATGTAAGACTTGACCATGTTGGTCACAATTTGTGTAAGACATTATGTATGGATGTAAGACTCTTGTTATTCAGCTTCTGTGTGTTCAGTGAGCTTTGATCTCTGGGATCACTGTACACGTGCATTCGGTGATCACGACTTGCGAGTCGGTGTCCCCACACTATACTTGTGGGTGATCAGTGGCGTGTGCCCTGCGTAAGCACCTGCCTTTTTAAGGAGGTAGCTAGGTCTGCTCACGGGCCGCGTTCACAACATGCAAGAGTCCATGGGGCGATGGCCCATGACCCCTGGGGGCATAGGGTTAGTACGGCGTGCTAACCTCTCTATTAAGCCTAGGTCGGGTTGCGGCGTATTGTTTGGCCGAGGCCGGGCATGACCCAGGAAATGGTGTCCGGTCGGAGTTAATCGAGCTTGGTGGGTAAGTTGGTGCAGCCCCGCAGGGAAGAAAACATCAATCGATAGCCTATCCTACGGTAACGGACACTCAGAGTTGTATCCCGATCGATACAAGTAGAACTGGATGCTGAGGCATGATTTGGATATGTTGCTTTGGGAGTCGAGAAAGGATCCCGGAGCGTTGATACACCAACATAAATATGACTTATGTTATACTACTCTACTCCCTCATGTTGCTGCAAGATGGTGGATTCCAGAAGATGCTAGACTTCGATAGGACTAGTTTCTCCCCCTGTTATTCTGGCATTATGCAGTTAGTCCATGGATACTACCCCTTTCATTGATATCGATACATAAGTAGTGTTGATCCTTTCTTGCGAGTACTTTGGATGAGTACTCACGGTTGCTTTGCTACCCATTTTCCCCCTTCTTTCTTCTTTCCAGTTGTTGCAACCAGATGGTGGAGTCTAGGGGCCAGATGCCATCTTTGACGACTGCTACTACCCCGAGGGTGCCTACTACCATGTAACGGACGCCGACGATCAGGAGTAGTTAGGAGGATCCCAAGCAGGAGGCCTTGCCTTTTCGATCGAAGTTTCTTTTGTGCTAGCCTTCTTAAGGCAAACTTGTTTAACTCATGTCTGTACTCAGTTATTGTTGCTTCCGCTTACTCTTGTGTATTCGAGCTTATGTATTTGAGCCCTTGAGGCCCCTGGCTTGTATTATTTCAATTTGTGTCTAGAGTTGTGTTGTGATATCTTCCTGTGAGTCCTTGATCTTGATCGTACACATTTGCGTGTATGATTAGTGTACGGTCATCGAGGCGTCACAAGTTGGTATCGAGCCATTGCCTCGCAGTAGCCCCTTTCCAACTCCTTGGCCGAAGTTGAGTCTAGTCATAAAAAAACTTTTACTAACATGGTTGTGCGTCTTATGGGCCCACGTTGCCATTGGGTGGTGTTAGGATCTTTTACTCCTTGTCTATACTCTGGGATTCTGATCTCTCTTCTATTCGGGTTAAATATTTTACTAACTCTCACCTTAGGTTCTCAAAACTACATCCTCCCAAAGAGACCCTCATTCCAGATGGTCGCTTGGTGCACCAGAAGATTCTGAAAATACACTTTGATGTTTTCCCGAGACCCTTGTGCCCTTCGCCGTTGCAATTACCTACCACTGATGAATCCCTATGGATAGCCACATACACTTGTCGTCCAAACCTTCTTTTCCAATTGCTCTTGTTATTACAAGATACCCTGAAATACTTTCCGATATTCTGAGAATCCGTTGTGCCTGCTGCCTTGCAGCTCCTTTTCCGCATGAATACATGTTCGAATAATTTCTCACACTTATGGAGGATTTGTTCATTCCTAGTTATTCATGTGTTTCACAAAATACCCTAGAAATGCTATTCAACCTTTCGAGAATCCTTTGGAACCTATTGCTTTGGAAAGTCTTGCGTGCCTGCATTATGGTTAATTCCATATTTCTAGTAATTTCCATTGATATCCTCTGTCACTATTGTTTCGATACCCTTGATCCAGTATGTTCCGAATGCTTGCAATCCTCAATCAGATCCTAGCATTCATCCTTCCGACCTCAAACATCATTCCGAACATGAGCATGTTCTTGGCAAATCAAACCTTGATTGGTTGTCGATCTATATCGATTCAACTCAATTATCTTTTGATCAGAGCCTCTGCTTCTGATATTCTGATTTGAAAATCGTAATTCCTTTGTATTCAAGCTTTGAAGTTATCCAGATATATCTATAATCCTATGCCTTTGCATTCTTTCTTCTTCTGATTGAGTATCGATACTCACACAAGATCCTTAATGGACCGCCATAACCTTGGTTGGATTATTATCCGCAATGTCCTTCATATTCATTAACCTTGTGAGTTCTTCCCCTGATACATAATGCCTTTGGCAAATTGTATCCTCTCCTTTTGTCAACCATGCTCTGCTTTCGAGCTTGTGTTATTTAGTCTTGTAGTTTGTGGTACATATTCCTAAG
Source organism: Aegilops speltoides (assembly GCA_021437245.1). Taxonomy (NCBI): domain Eukaryota; kingdom Viridiplantae; phylum Streptophyta; class Magnoliopsida; order Poales; family Poaceae; genus Aegilops; species Aegilops speltoides. The sequence continues at coordinate 13,464 of JAHHZJ010000115.1, forward strand.
ATGCCCCGATGGGTTGAACCTATGCCTTCCCTAATCTGTGTGAACCCGAGAGTTTTCACGAGTCATAATCTTCTGGTGTTTTGCCAGATGTAATTTCAACACAACAACTTCATCGAAAGTGAGAAGTGAATGAAAGGTTATGCATTGGAAAAATGGGAGTCGACCTTGGACTTTGTGATCATGACCATGGACACGATGCAGATCTTACCATTGGAGCTTCTCGTGAAAATTAATTATCCCCTTGGTATAAGTTCATCTTATATTTGGGATATGGTCTTCTGCAATCGTGGTCCAAACCATATTGTTCTTCTTTGATCTCATTTTTCGGACAAGTTAAAGTACTTGTCTTCAGTAGATCATTTCACCTGTGAAGCATCTATTCTACTCTACCTTCGAGTATTACCCTCTGTTATCTCGAGAATATCAAAGAACTGTGTTTCTCCCTATGAGCCTTCATCTAGTATTGCTTCTCACCGATTGCAGATTTCCCCGGGTTATGAGTTATTAGTCACTCGAGGACACCAATAAGTGAATCGATTCCACACCCCGATACAATAAATCTAAGTATTTTTTGTTGCTTACGAGTTTAATAATCCTTCAAGTCATTCCCAACTCGATCGGCAATATCATTATCGTGCTAAATTTTTAACTTTTTCTACCTGGTCCTTCCTGGAGCACAATTTTCAATGATGAGCTAAGATTACGTCTATCTTCCCCGTCTTATCATTTCTCCTTGAACAACACGCTTCATTTCGAGTTTGTGTTGTACCCATGGCTACAATAACCTTACGCTTCATCATTTCTTTTGCTTGATGTCGTCATTGATCGATTACATCTTCATGAAACCTCTCGACAAATGTGTCGTGATCATCATCATCATTCTAAACTTTTCTAGGATATCAATCGAATTCATGATGAGAAATACCATCATCAACAATGTTATTGCCTTCCCTCCAATACAAAAACATGGATACACTACAAAAAAACATCCATGACATTTTGGGCCGAACGAAATTTTTTTCTCTCATACATATGCCACTTCTATGACGATAATTGTGACAAAACCCGGTATCATCATAGATGTGGTGGGCTCCTACTTCTATGATAAAAAACATGATAGAAAATGGGCTTTTCATCCTGGGCGGGCCGGAGACGCAGCTGCATGACATTCTTTGGGCCGTCCATGATGGAAAAACCGTGGTAGAACGAGGGAGGAAAATTTCGGGGAGTTGCGGTTCACGGTGGGAGGTCGAGGCGGGCGAGCGTTTCTCTTATGCGTACTGCAGCGTGTGTGCGGCGTTAGCTCTAAGCGAAGCCGGCGGCGTTGGCCTCTAAGCGAACTCCAAGCGATTGCACTACGGGCTCGCATTACTTAACCCGGCGATCGATCGATGGTGTTAAGCGAACCCGATGGGCGATTCGCCGCTCTTGCTGCTAAGCGAAGCCGATCGATGCTGCCTCTGGGATGAGCAGTGAGTGTTGCGGGGGGTTTTGATGAGCAGTGGCGGTGGCGTTGCCTCGGATGAACAGGAACCCGTGGTGTGGAGGCTGGATGAGCGATGAGCGGTGGAGGGTGGCCGTGGAGGGGTGGTTGAATAGGACCCGTGGTGTGGAGGGCTGGATGAGCGAGAGAGCGGTGGAGGGTGCGCGTGGAGGGTGGTTGAGCAGAAGACGGTGGAGTAGCGCACGGTGGAGACTGGATGAACAGGAGCCCGTGGAGGCTGGAGGAGGTCGACGGTAGCCCGTGGAGGCTGGAGGAGGTCGATGGTGGAGATGAACAGTATCTCGTGGAGTCCTGTTTTGCGTACACACACCCCTCCCCCGTTTCGACCGTAGCGCTCCAACACAAGTCTGTTTCGTCCGTTTTGCGGTACGCCACACCCCTCTCGATCAACAGGACCCCCATCTCGATCAAGCAGTATGAGTACTTATACAGGTTCAATCGTACAAAGCACGCCTCGAACAGTGCTACTTTGCCTACAGGCTACAGTTAACCAAGGGTGAGGCCGCCAAGCCCCAGGACAAGGCCCAGGCGCCACCCCGCGCATCCACAACCTTCTGAAAGCGGCTTCATTTTGCAGCGTGGTCAATAAACAGGATATTCGCTTTAGAGCCATGGAAAAGCATGAACATAATCCTCTGTTCTATTCTCCAAGATGGAGGGGCCTTCATTATCTGAGACCACCCACGAATAAGTATCTTTTCGCCTCCAAGGGGAATTGAGTAGGTTGACATAAACATCATGTTGTGACCAAGCGCAAGTCTGACCCGACCATGGTCACGCATCTGTATAGGAACAATAGAACTCGGCAGTTCCTGTTTCAAGAAGATCACAGCTGTAAAACTGTGTATAAGCAATAGTTTATGAACAACATATATAACAGAGAACAGCTCGTACCATTAGTTTCTCGACACAGTTGGACCTGTTCAACGAGTGCAGCAGTGGCACACATATCCCACGGGGCCTTCCACCATTGAAATGCCCCACAAGGACCTCAAGCCGATCAATAAAGTGTAGGAACATGTGGATGTCGATCCAGCCAACTTCAGTGGCCTTAGTAACAGCCGAGTTATTACAGAGTAACAAACGAGCAGACTGCCTAACTCTGAAAAAACCTACACGTGCCACCAGTTATAAGACAATATTACTTAGAAGTAGCATCTTCATGAGAGATTCGTTGCTACTTCTAAAGTTAAATTGTGATTAGTTAGACAGAATAGGTGGATTAAGAAGTAATCGAGGCAACAAGCAAGAACCAGATACAAAACTAACATGGATGAACAATTGGAACGACATCGGGGTGGAAGATCGCAGTGAAGAAGAGACCAGGTTCTGCTATTTCCATCAACATTTGTGCGCCAACTTTCAGTCCGTAACACTTGAGAAACTTTATCCATGTTCGGCCATAAAAAAGCAGCGATCTTCTTGGTTCATGAACCCAACTCGGAAGCAATATCCATGGATTGTCTTCACTATGACCATTAAACTAGTGTATTCAGTTATGGCAACACCGAGCATCTTGAGTACATGTGTTCTGGCAAAGCAAATAATACACTGCAGGAAAAATAATATGAGAACACAGCATGTTCAAAAAAACCCACCGTCTCGGATAAAGAAGAGGATTCTAGGAACATACTGTGCGTGTTTCAAAATGCTGTGGTAGGATGAGAAGGAACAAGTGTGGCGTCTCGCCGTGGGCGTAGAAATCTGTAGGGTACTCGCACTTTGGGCACTACAACTAAAACACACTAGATTCAGTACGAAGAAAAATGCATCAACGGCGGCAGCTGCCATCCTAGGATTACCTGCGACCAAGGGACTTGGATTTATCGGGGATGGATGAAGAATTCTTACCTGGTTCTCCATGAGAAAACCCTATGTAATTGCCGAGCGGGGGTTTTCTCTGAACAAGCAGACGAGGGAGAAGGGGATTCAGGCCCAGTGAAATATTGCCGCTTCGTCCGTCCAGCTTTTATTGCTAAAGCTGGAAAGGGGGGTTGTGATTTGACGGCTCATTGGGCATTACTGCGGCGCTACGACCGGGGTGTGTCTATCATGAAGTTGTGCACTCTAATTTGTGCATATGGCACCTGGACCCCGTTGCCGGTTGCCCCACATATCAGCGAAAGGAAGTAGAAAGACAGGAGTAACTAGTTACACATAAATATATTTTTGAGAGAGATACTCCTACGTGAAGAAATATACAAATCTTTATATCACAGGCTCACCTTGCGGAAATATACTCCCTACGCAGCATACGGGCATTATGGGGTTCAAATTTTTTATGGGGGTTCAGCTGAGAATATAATACTCGAGATAGGCTCACGATTACGGACTTTGGGCATGAGCTGACCACTGCATTTTGGGGGCCCATGTGTTCTACCTCAGCGCTTTTCATATTGCAAGCGATCGGTACTGCGCTGGTTTTAGATGCTGCCACAAGGCGAATACACAAAAGTGAATAAAGCACGGCAGCTGTTGGAATGAAATCGAACTACAGTTCCTAACCAGCAATCAGAGTTGCAATTCTATCAACGATATACCAAGTGATAAATAATACTGTCGTACTACTTATACACACAGGACACGTGTTTCACCATGCCAGATTATTACATCAAAATCTCTCGGAGGATAGATCAGTTCGGCAGTTGCGTGCTGCTACTAAAGAATTTCAAAGTTGATTTGGACCAACTCTCCTTGCCGAGAAAGTTCGATTTTGACATCATCCCCTACCGCAAGATATGATTTAGATTTGAACCTTGACCATCCTTTAGCATCAATCAGCATGCGACCATCCTTTGTACTTACGGTACATTGAGTAGGTTCATTCACACCAAGGCTGCGCATGGTAAGAGAAACTTGGCCGCGGTGGCCCGGATTGTTGAACAACTCCCTCGTTGCTCTAGGAATTCTCTGTTTGAAAACAAGAAGACATACCCAAACAGTTACATCAACACAGTGAATCATGTGAAACAACATGGAAGAAAAAAGAACGAAGCACTTGGGCGGCCAATGCTTACCAAGAAGGTGGACATGTCGGTTTTTGTAAGGACTTTGGTATATGAAGTGCGAACTGCAGCCTAGTCTGTTGCCGGTGCAACCTGCACGGGCGGACCAAATGCAAGTGCAAGTGTTGGTGCAGGTGCGGGCAGCTGCTTTCTGCGGAGATGATGCTCCTTGTAGAGCTGGTGCGGTGTCGATGCCCGTCCTTCGGTAGATTAGATGATTCTTGTGCTGATCGGTGCCCAATCCTCGGTGGATCGGTGAGCTCTTTTGCCCATTGTCGATGCTAGAGCAAGCTATCATTGATCGATCTGTCGTGAGATAAGCGGCGATCGTGTGCAGTCTGCTATGATCAGCTTTCTAACTTGACTAGGATCCGTGACCGTGATCCGGTGTTTTCTTCATTTCTTTTAAGCGAGAAGGACTAATTGTGGCGTTTTGTTAAACAAAACTGCAGTTCATCATAGGGATTCAACTTGTACTCACACAGAGGTGATCCAATTTTTCCGATAATATAAGTGATGGGCGGTGCCTTCGTTCTTGACACGACATAAGTGAAACCTGCAAAAATAGCCATCGTAGAGCAAACCAAGCGGTTTATACGTGATGAATGTCACATGGCAAAACCTGCATCGTAAAATTGCAGGAAAAGAAAGAAAACATGACATTAAATCAATAAGATTTAGATAGTAAATCAATAAGATTTACTTGATGTGACACGAGTGAATCCTTACTAGAAAATCACTATGTTGAAGTACTAAACAAAGATTGATCGTCCGACTACGCGTGGCATGCAGGGGCCCTGCCTACTCCCACAAGCAGGACAGTCCAAAGGTCGTGACAAATCGTATGGACCGAACATCCCTGGGACTGGAAATCCTGGTGGGTGCGATAAACCCTGCAATACATACAGATATTGGAGTGTAACCATAATTGATAAGCCGTCCGCATAAAAAAATATGATCTGGATACTTCAAAATGTACATACTGAATTGAGTGGACAGACATTAACATAGACCGTTCTCAGGACTGACCACACACCAAAAGCGGCAGTACTAATAAACAATACAGAGGTTCACAAACACAAATCAAGTCTTGAACAATAGTACTTACTCTGAGACAAGCAAAGTTGCACTAACTAAACTCTGCAGACTATTTCTTGCCACCGACCTACAGGATGAACCCGCATAAGCGACTAGGACATGTACTTCGTGTGAGATGTCTACATGCACCATCACCATCTTGTCAACCTTGGAGAACCTAACAGAGTGGTCTTTCCACTCATAAACATGATGATGAAGACATGCCGCATCAGATTTTTTGGGAAGCTTTACAAGAACCACACCCTTCGTAATCGAAGGCACAACCAGGAAATTGTTGTGGTCAAGTACAACCTCGAGAACACGCCTGACAACAATGCTATAGGAAAACACTAGTTCAGGACACGTGGCGACAAGGACACAGCAGCTGGATAGTTCAGCAGTAGAACTCATCATCAGGTCTTCCTGTTCACACGGCATGACTTTGAGAACTTCATCTCCACCGCGGACTTGGTTCTAATTCAAATAGAAACCATATTTCATTACTACCTCCGTTCAGAAATATAAGATGATTTTCGATATTATACTCCATATATGACTACATATACGCACAGAAATGAGTGAACAAAGACACTAGAACATGTCTTCAAAGGCATGAGAGCAGAGGGATTACATGCAATATCCATAACACAAGTTACTGAGGCAAATATACCCTCTGAAAAGGTAGCATTGATGTTCATAAAGTACTCCCTCCATCCCATAATTCTTGTCTTAGATTTGTCTAGATACGGATGTATCAAGTCACATTTTAGTATTAGATACATCAGTATCTAGACAAATCTAAGACAAGAAATTTGGGACAAAGGGAGTAGTTGAGAGTAATCTATAAGAAACTAGTGTCAACCTCTCGCATGTTTTGGTCAAAAGAGGAATTTAGAACCGTCATTTGGCACACTAAAATCACATGCAAGATCACCCAGAAAGTTGTACTACTAGTACTAGTACTGCGTGTTAGATGAAAAAACACGATCAAGATCGAGAAAAAGATCATCAACAAGAGACATTACCTAGACTTGCTTCATGAGGGATCCCGGAGAGGGGGGCCTAGATAGGGCGATGGCTTTGAGCTTGTCTGCGGTAGTCTCGGCGGGGTGCTTGCGCTTCTTCATACCATGCGCCTCGACGGTTTTGGCCAGAGCCATAGACATCATGTCGGCCGATGCTCCGGCGTCCATCCAAGAGAGGAAGCTGAGAGAGAAGAGTGAAAGGAGGAACGAGATGAGGGAGAAGCGAAGCGAGTGGGGGTTTTCTTCAAGAGAGGAAGCTGAGAGAGAAGAGTGAAATGATGGTTGCTTCGTCCGTCCAACTTACTTCTGGAAAGGAGGGGGCTTTGTGATTTGACGGCTCATTGGGAATTACTGCGGCGGTTCGATCGGGGTAGTCTACCGTCACTCTACTATGGAGTAATTTAGTGCATGGCTGGTGGACCCAGGTGCTGGTTGTCCCACACGTAGGTGAAAGTGAGTAATTTAGTGCATGGCTGGAGGAGGATCCGCATGGTAGAGTGTGTCCACTGTTTTTCATTCTAAAGAAAAAAATGATTACAGCAAGCGTTTCCACTCTTAGGACGGAGGAGTGCGAAACACGGCAGCCACTTGAACATACACAGTGCTCCTACTACTAGGCATGTGCAGTGGTTCATACGTCAGTACTACACAATCTTGTTGTTGTGTTGTGCGCATGTCAACTACTCCTATATGTAACATAGTACATCATTTTCGACTGTCTGGTCGAGAATGAACAGTGAGATCAATGTTAACAGAACCAGGTCCACAGACGCACGGAGAGTACGGTGCTACAGTACTCCACGAAACATGAACCATATGAAGCACATCCTATAGTGTTACATTGGGGTGTATGAAGGGTGCAGGATGGGAGCAAAAGTTCCCTTCTCGACCCACTTTTGGGTGTTTGGCGAGTGCATGAAGGGTGCATGAGTCCACACTAGTAGGTTGACAAAAATACACAAGAGAAACAACTATATTGAGATGAGAATGCAACCAAACACACCCCACGCTTTGTGCTACGGTGGCCGGTTGCACCGTCGAGTTTGATCAACGGTCATGTTGCGCGGGACATGGACATGCCCATGCGAGGCGCCTAAACACTGCGAACTCCCTCCGCTTCTCAAAGGCGCCGCGGCGTTGGTGATGCGGTGCAACCGCCCGAGAGCCGCTCCCGGTCGGCAGAGCCAGCTCATCAAAGGCGGCGTCAATAGCACGAATGGATTCGGTGACGGAGCCCTGAAAGGATTCGCCCGGCAACTGCGACGGCAGCGTGCAACCCCTCCTTGTCCAGCTCAGCCCCCACCATCACGTGGAGACGGCTCAGCTCCTCGGAGATATAGGTGAAGAAGGAGACCAGGTCAGGAAGCCGCAGCTCATTGAAGTTGACCGGGTGGTCGAACGGGTTTAGCCCGACGGCCGGCATCATCGTGCTGGAACGACGGTAGGCATCGCGCAGCCACAACACGTGCGTGGCAACTTGGTTCACCAAGTGGCTGAGGCGATCCTGGACCTCGTCACGATCGGCCCGCTCGCGCTCCAGCTGGCTCCCCTGACGGCCTATCGTATCTCCCGCTTTCTGCAGCAATGTCGCCGACGCCTCGAGCATCTTTGTGGTGGACGCCTACCGCTTTTGAAGCTCCATGAACTCCCGCACATAACGGAGGAGCATGGCACTCCTCTCCTCCTTGAGCTTACGGAGCTCCACGTCCTTGGCCCTGAGCTCCGCATCCTTGGCATGGAGCTCCTGTGTCAGGCGCCTCACCTCGGACTCCGTGATCTGCTGCGCCGCCATGGCACCAGGTAGAAGCAATGGGGAGAGGAAGCAAAGGGGGCCAAATGGCTGAAAGGCAAAGCAATCTACGGGTAGGCGGAGGGAGCCAGCCGAGGAGCGGGGAATCTTTTGGTTTCACCACGGTAAAACACCAGTCGATGACTTCTCACATCAGGGAGCAGTGGGTTTTTACAGGCGGAGTCATCATGACTAATTGCTACCGCGCCTACTCCCGTCAATCAAAAAATTTAAAATCCTGCGCGCTTGCTCCGTCAATCAAAAATTTAAAATACTGCCGCACCCAAACACGAGCAGCGCCCGCGGTGGATATTTAAATTACTTGCGGCATGTAGATAAAAAAGGGGTGAAAAAACAAATGTGGCGGCCTAGCTAATCGGTCGAACTAGCCCAACTAGCTAGCCTTGTGCTTCCACTTTCGGCGGAAAGGTGGTCTTTCGTGATTTGACGACTCATTTACTTGCTTGCCTTCTGACGAGGAGGACCCGAAAATCTTGGTGAGGCGTCCCGTCGGGGAAGAATATATCGTGCACCACAGGAGGACCCCGAAACCACGCGATAGGGTGTGCCACGTCTCGGCACGGAGGAAAAATGTGCGTGTAAAATATCTTTTATCGAGACGTTGTCGTGGTGGAATCTGACACCTATGGGCGGGGCCCTTCTCGGTCCGCGAGGGAGTGGAGGCGCACAAAAGCGGATCGAGGTCGGCGGCGGATTTTACCCGGCTTGGAGCTCTCCGGAGATAAAACTCCTACTGCTGCTTTGTGTTTCTATTCTGTTCTTGCTCGAAAGCGTGGATGTGTTGTGGTGTCGAATGAGTCCAACTGAACCGAACCCCTTCTACGTGTGCATGGGCCTCCCTTTTATAGTCTAAAGGGGTCACCGACAGGTGGCAGCGTAGAGAGAGGGGTAAAAAGGTAAAAGCGCAGGTTGGTACAACCACTATCAACAGTGCCCCTACCTAACTCTGACGACAGGGGACAAGGGCATTTAATGCCCGTCCGGTCGCCCCAATAGTGCAGGAAGCAACCGTTAGGGGCGCCACCGATCGCCACGATGGCCTCCTTGTCAGCTTTGCTTGCCACCTCGCACCGCAATTCGGCTCTTGGCTACCGCCACGTGCACCGAGGTGGTCTGCGGTCGACACATCGTCGGATCTATTTGGGCGTGGGAGGCGGAGTGGTGGCCGCGCCTGCAAGTGCCTTGCCCGCGGTCTGTCTTCTTCGCACCATAAGCTTGCCGCTCGTTGGGTCTTGCGGGGCCTTGCGGTGCATCGCGTGCAAGTCTTACGAAGCGCCTTGATTGGCCTTCCCGGCAAGCTCCTCTTGCCGGGGTCTTGTCCTTCCCGGCAAGCTTCTCTTGTCGGGCCTTGTCCTTCCGGCAAGTTCCTCTTGCGGGGCCTTATCTTGACAGTTAACACTTTGTTCTTGAATGGCGATAATATGAATAGTGGAGGGTCTTGGTGGGCCTTGGCAAGCCTTGCTTGGCGGGCCTTTCACTGTTGCCCGTGGACAAGTTCGGTACTAAGGTACCCTACTTTGAATACACCGGCAAGAGGCCCCGAACTGGGCCATTCACGGTGCGGGCGCTGTTGGGCGGGCCCAAAAGCAGGGAACGCGACACGCAGCGCTGGGTCCAAACCAAATCCGCTCCATATCCACGCATCCTCTCGTAATGACCGCGTCGTCAGCGGCGTCATGGGAGAGATAAATGAAGCAATACTTAAATCCGAAATGCGTAACATTCGCCTCCCTATTTATAGCGAGAGGAAGCAGGCCGTTCCCCACCTTCGCCACTTGCGGTTCCTTCCTCAAAAGCTCCGCCGCTCCCCTCCGCTTCCCAAGTCGAAAAGCGGCGCTCCGCCGCCCATCGCCGCCTTCGCCCTCAACACCTCGCTCCTCCACTGCTTCCGCCATGGCTCGAACCCGGCAAGACCATGAAGTCGGCCGGCGTTTGACTTAGGCTTGCGCTTGAAAGCGGTGCTTTTCCCGCCGAGCTCACCCGAAGCTGCGGGAGAATTTTACCTCTTACAGTCGTGAGCGGCAGGCGCATCCGCTCACGCCGGTGCTTTCGCTGAGGCTTCCAATCGAGCGGTGCCCAAAAGGTACTATTTCTTTCGGTGTTCTTCTATTGCGGGCTCTGCCCACCTTTTTGTGACTTCTTCTGCGACATCATGAATACCTCACGGGTTTCATCTTCTTGATTTCACCCCCAACACCGTTCTGACAATGGCGGTTTTCGCACACCTCTGCGAGAACCGTTGGCATCCACCCAAAAGTGTTGCTCTTTTTGCCATTATTTCACCCCGAGCTGAAAAGAGAGCCATTGGCTGGTGGAATCGCTGGACCTCGACTTCGGCATGAAGGAGGTGTATCTGGTAGGCGAGCTCCATGAAAGTGGGATGAGTGAAGGCGGAGTGGTGCTGGATCTGCGATGCCAATCCGCAGCCATTCACCAACTGCGCGAGAATCGGGTAGTTCGGCGGCGGCTGGGCGCTTCTGTCGCGGGACGGCGTAAGCTGGTGCCACCACCGAATCCTCGGCTCGGGCTTGCGGAGCTCGCGGCGAGGCAGTTGGCGTGGATTTCGCCGGCAAATCGCGCCATATCTGCGAAGAGGGAAGCCCGCTGGCGGTTTAGCGGCCAGCCGGATATCGTGAGCTGCGTCCGAGGCCTCAATTTCAACTTCACGGTTCACGGAGCTTGGCGGGATCTTTGAGGAGCTGTTCAAGCATGGCGCCAACCATCGAGTGGTTCGGGCTGCCGCGAGCGTCGTCCCATTGTCTGACAACTCCGGTAGCGATCGCATCTGCGCAATGATGCAGTGCGATTCGCGCGGGATAATTCAACGGATGGAGCCCGCCCGGCGGCGTCGTGCAGCAATTCTTCGATGGCTTGGCGGAGGTAGCAATCAGCGCCCGGCGAAAAAGGCTCCTCACCCGTGACACCACCGACAGCGAGATGAGGTACATCGCCGGCCGGGGCGAAGAAGCGGCGGCGCCGCGCCATGGCGGTTGACTTCACGTTGGAGGAAGGCGAGCGGCGGTGGCGAGCCTTGCGGCAGGGAGGACCTGCGGAGAGGTCATTGGCGAGGGCCGAGGCTGAAGCGGCGAGCCAGCGCGGCGCGCCAGCCATCTTCGACGGCTTGCGGGCGGGCAGGCAGCCCCAATTCCACCGAGAAGGCGCCTCCGTCGAGTTGGAGATCTGGCGAGGGAAACGAGCAGGCCAGCAACCGCAGCGCCCGTGGGACACGTTCCACCGGCAAGTACCGTTGCAGCGGGAGGTCCCAGGCTGTGCAGAAAGCTGGCGGGGCGGGGTCTTCCGGGCCGCCCGCTGATCTGCCGCAGCCCCGGCAAGCGTCGAAGGAGCCTACTCCTCCGCCATGTCGCGCGAGAAGGTGCGGACTTGACCTCTCAGCTGAGCTCCGATGATGATGAAGAGGAGAAGGAGGAGGAGTAAAGGCTTTCTTCTCAACTGTTCTTGATTTTCTTTGATCTTTGTCGTTGTTTGTCTTGTGTCTAATTTGCTTCTCTCTACGAATCCTGTTCTGTTCGGGACTCTGGCGGAGAAGGCGGCGAAGAAGGGCCAAGGTCCCGTGGTTGTCATCGAGGGCGATCCTGCTTTGTGATGGCGGAGGACACGTCCAGAGACCACCTTGCGGACCCGATTCCTTCTCCCCAGCACAGCCCCCATCGTAAGTGTTTGGTTCACTTTTTGTTGTGGGGCGCGCATGGGTCTTCTTCTTCTTGACATCTTGATGCTGATTCATTCGTGTAGGGCGGAGCAGGCCCATCGAGGCAATCGAAGCTGCCCGGAGGTCTTTATGCCTTCGACTACCGCCAAGTGAAGCGATTCCCCGACAAAGGGCGCTCCCGGCAAGGAAGAGGTCCCGGCAAGGGGCCAGACAGTGAGCCCTTGGTGGAGGCCCATAGTCCTGAGCCAGCACGAGTAACCTACCTTGTGAAATCTTCCCTTGGGTTCTTTTACGATCTTCTTTCCTATTTTTTGGATATTAAGCGACTTTTCTTTCCTCTTCCTATCCTCGAGATCCTCCTCTCGTGAGACCCGATGGAACCGGGCTGCCGGCAAGGAAGCGCCTGTGGCTTATCTGAAGGTGCCGCTTGTGGCGAGAAGAGGCAGCGTGATGAACCCTTGACGAGGAAGCCCATGAGGCCGATGGCGAGGGGCAGTGAGGGTCGGCGGTCGTCTTGGCGACGGGAGGGGCCTTGAGCACTGTGTGGCGTCCGCAGAAACCCTCGACCCCTCCGCCCGATCGTGGCCGGGACTCGAGACCCCGAGCCCAGTAGCAGTGCCAGCCCGGCGGCGTATACATCAAGCTTCCACAGGCGTCGAGCTCAGGCGCCCGGTCGAGGAGAGGAGTTTGTGAGGAAGTACTAGCCTCTGCTGGGCTGGCGGTGGTTGATCGCCTAGCGACAGCGATGGCGAGTCAGGGAGGAGGAGCTGCCGGAGTTGGTGTCACTCTACGGCGCCCGCAAGCTGAAGCTTGAGTCCCAGGCGCTTATCGCCATGGCGGGAGTTGACATAGAGAAACAGCGCGAGAGCTCGGGAACCCGCAACGGGAGGCCCTCGGTCCATTCTTTGAGGAGAGGGCACAGCTCGGCGAGGCGAAGAAGGCATTCATCTGGAGAAGGCTGAAGCTGAGGGCAGCGAGGCTCACGCCGAGGAAGCGATCAAGCGGGAAGGTGGCTGTCACGAGAAGAGAGCTAGTCTGGACAGCCACGAGGAGGAGCTTCGAGGCCGCGGAGCAATCATGGCGGGGCACTCAAGGAGGCGAAAGGATGCGCCCTTGAGCTCTTGAGAGCCCATAAGAAGGAGTTAGAGGTGAAGGTGGCCTTTGGAGGCGGACATAAAGGGAAAACGAAGAGCTTGCCGCACTCCAGCCTTGGCGGAAGGATCTTACGCCCATGGTGATCTGCAAGTTCAGCTCGCCGACAAGATCAAAGAGCTGAGCGCCACCAAGGACTCGGCGCTGATCTGGAGCTGGCCCAGCCACCTTAGCGGAGGCGTTGGATGCATAAGAGGCGAAGGATGACTGAGGAAGGAGGTGAAGAGCGGCGAGGAGCTGCTTGCGAGGGCCGCGAGACTCAAAACACCTTCAAGGCCACGGTGGAGCTACTGGGCGGAGGGCCTCGTCAACATCGCTGCAGCCATCGACGAGGAGTTGACGGAGCTGGACTTGGCGAGCTTCGGGTACTCCACTAACGAAAACCTCCAGCCCAGCGCCAAGCTTACTCTCTTCTTCAAGGGTGTGGTGACGGCTCTCCAGCAGCTCCGGGAAAGGATCCCGAGGAAGCTGGCCGATGAGTCGCGCACGATCTGCGCCAAGGTCTTGGAGAAGGTGTTGGCGAAGATACTCTTCATAACCAGACATCGACCTCACCGCGTCCTCAAGAAGCTGCGAGTGGTGCTGATCTTGAAGAACTCAAAGCCATTGTTGCACCCATTGTGGACAAGGTGAATGAGGTCAGGAGGATCGACGGCGAGCGCGTGGACTAGGCCACCCTTCCTCTCCCTTTTTCTTGCCACTGCTAGATATGTTATAAGAACAATCCATTAGGGCGCGGCAAGTTATTTATTGTAATATAACTTTACTCTGGGCAACGCTTGTTACATTATCTCCTTTACTTGATTCCATCCCTTGTATGTTTTACCCTACGGTTTTAGGGAACTTGCAGGTGCAAGCACACTTGCCATGGCGCTAAGTCTGAGAACATTAGCAACTCTTTGGCGGTGTTGCCTCCGGCAAGAAACCTTGTCGAGACTATGTGACACACTTTCATTGTTGAGCGGACTCGAAACAAAGTAATGGTGCAACTTAGCCTGAGCGGTTCCTCGTAGCATGAGTTTTTCCATACAAAACGCAGTCGTTCAAGAATATAACTTAAAAATTTAAAACTGACTATG